>JABFAK010000070.1:0-67555 GCA_013266265.1 Fusarium sp. NRRL 66182 | reverse complement strand
CCCCCCCCCTGTGGCCCATGTTTTGCGGCCCTGGAGCTAGACCGCCTAGGTACAGTCGGAGCGGATGAATGGCATCACCACTTACACGCTCTGGGCACCCCAGATCGAGTCTCAAACAGGGCAGCCGAGCGGTTGTCACTGCATGATGCAGATTTTAATTAGACTGTCAGGGGTTACAGCAACGTCCTTGCAAGCCAACAACTTTGTTTGCGATGTCCTATTGGCGCTTTTGAATCCCAGTTGTGCCCGTCAGGCGTCAGGCAGGGAAACGAAACTCGGAGGCTGGGAGGGACATTTCAGGGATTATTTCCAGGCTGGTCTGGACTCTGTCTCAACCCGTCGGGTTGTCGTCAGCTTAAAGTAGACTTCACTAGCCACAGAGCTGAGGCACATGCAGCTCCATGCTTGTGGCTGATGCTTAATGTGGCTAACCTGCAAGCTTCTAGGTTGGGCTTGGAAGCTTGCCCTTTGACGCTCCGTGCGGTTCAAAGTTGGTTGCATCACCAACGACTTCATCTCATCAGCTCCTCCTCCATCCTTTCATCTCCGTTTCCTCCCCTCGGACCCTATATATCGATTCCTCCCCTTGGCTTCTACTTTGAAAATTCGCTCGCTGCTCGCAGCCGCGACGCTGTAACCATGACACTCGACCCGCCGACGTACCTGGCCTCTCTCCAGAGCAACATCCGTCAGCGACCTATTCCATGGGACGGTGCTGTCAGGGCCGGCACCCTTACTGAGGAGCAGTATGCAAAGATTCGTGCTGTCGACAAGGCAAAGAAGCCTGAGCAGAGAAAGGAGATTGTCTCGGGTGATCTCGACGGATACCGCGTTTTATTTGTTGGTGATGCAGGAAAGACGAGTGTTCTTGAGACGGCTGGAAAGCATGCGAACGTCATCCAGTACATCCTTGTTTTGCTCGGCGACCTTCTCGAGGGTAGGTGCACCCCTTGATATCGTATGCGACGTGTGGAAGTGACGTTGTAATTATTTCTGCCTCTGCAGCGACTTCCGTCATAATCAAGTCCTCAATGCTAACATGCCTTCCTCTCCTAGCTGTTCCGTCCCTAGCCAAAGCACTATTCAAGACAAAGGAGCCTCTGCGACATTTTTTGCCTCTACTTAACTCGACCAATACCGAGGATCCTATTCCATTGCTTACCGCGCATGCGCTTACCACCCTCATGGCCCTTGCTCGTGATGAGTCTCGATCGACCCTCCAGGCTCTGCCCGTGATCCTCACCTACCTCTCTGGCTTGGCCAAGAGCACCGATGCTGGTCTACAAGATATCGCCGTGCAAGAGTACTCATCTCTGCTCTTCGGGCACGCCGCAAGGGAGCAGTTCTGGAACCAGCGAAGCGAGACGATTGAACCTCTCGTCAAGATCCTGCAGACCGCAGCTAATATTGGAAATGGTGGGAGCTCATCCGCTAGTCTCTGGAGCGGCAACACCGGTTCTGCTTCTACTGGTTTCGGGGGCTCCCTGGGAGGAGGCGTTGGCCTTCAGCTGCTCTACCATGCTCTCCTTGTGATCTGGCAGATAAGTTTTGAGGCTGAGGAGATTGGTGATGACCTCAACGAGTAAGTGTTTCTCGAGGTTAAAAATGCCATGCCACTAACATGGTATCCCAGCGAGTACGATATTGTTCTGCTTTACACTCACCTTCTACGACTATCCCCCAAGGAAAAGACAACTCGGTTGATCCTCTCTACGCTCTACAACCTCCTCGAAAAGAACCGAAATTCACTCCTACCTACCGCAGTTCTTGCTCGCCTTCCTGCCCTTCTGGACAACATCAGCGGTCGCCATCTAACGGACCCCGACCTGTTGGATGATCTTTCGAATTTGAAGGAAATGCTGGAGGAGTACACCAAGACCAAGACTACATTCGACGAGTACGTTGCCGAAGTGCAGGCCGGTCACCTTCGATGGTCGCCTCCTCACCGAAGCACAGTCTTTTGGGCTGAGAATGCTCGCAAGATTCTCGAATTCGAGAATGGAGAGATTCCTCGGAAGCTGGCCGAGATTATGAGGCAACCCTGGGACAACGACAAACAGGTGCTCGCCATTGCCTGTAACGATGTTGGATGTCTGGTGAAGGAGGTTCCCGAGAAGAGATACCAACTGGAGAAGGTGGGTCTCAAGAGGCGGATCATGGAGCTCATGCAGTCAGATGACGAGAACGTGCGATGGGAGAGTCTCCGGGCACTGGGAGGCTGGTTGAAGTACAGTTTTGAGCAGCAGTAAGCAGGTAGGCGTCTGGAAACAGGATCTGCTGAAGTGCCTTGATTATTGGGAGACATCTCGATGTCGTCTGGTCAAAGTCGGCCAGCGTAGAGGATCACGGTAGACGAGGTGTGGGGGTGGGCACCAGCTCATAATGGCATACTTTTTATTATCGGTAGTTGCAGCACCACGACTACATTGCGCGTAAGAATGGAATTTGGAAATACGTCTTGCTCATACTCTTGGCTATAGTATCAGTTACTTATCAATGCCGTGTTTTGGTGACCGCTGCTATTCGGGCCTCGGAGGGCGCTCCGGGAGCCCGGGGTCGGTATTCGGAGCTTGAGGCCGTGAGGGGCACCCCGCCTTGAGAGGATAGGCAGTGGGTGGCTTGCACATGATAGACGTACTGTAGGCACGTCAAGCGCCCTCTCGGAAGCTACTTTTTACTTTTTCTACTTTCTACTCGCTGCCTCCTCTCCTCTTCTCTTATTTCTGATCAATTGACATTTCTCACATACTCGCGATACTGTCAATTGAACCCGTCATGAAGAGTCTCAGCATGGCTACGAGGGCTGGTCCCCGAATTCTGTCCTCCTCCGCCGCCGTCGCCCGGCCTACGTTATCCGCGGTCCTCCGGCTTTCGCAGCAGAGCGTGCGATGCGCCTCTGGAGGTTCATCTTCTGACCTCAAGAAGACACCTCTGTACGACTTCCACATCGCAAATGGCGGAAAATTGGTTCCCTTTGCTGGTTACTCGCTCCCCGTGCAGTACTCAAACCTTTCGCTCGCCCAGTCGCACCACTTCACCCGTGACCATGCCTCGCTCTTTGACGTGAGCCACATGGTGCAGCACATCTTCAAGGGCAAGGATGCCGCTGCTTTTCTTGAGAAGCTGACGCCTTCGGACTGGGCAAACCAGGGTGTCATGCAGAGCAAGCTGACCACCTTCTTGTGGCCTGGTACTGGTGGTATCGTGGACGACTCTGTCGTTACCAGAATCGGCGAGGATACCTACTACGTTGTCACAAACGGCGCCTGTCTCGACAAGGACACCAAGTATCTTGACGAGGAGCTCGGCAAGTTTGGTGGCCATGTTCAGTGGTCTCGTCTTGACAACTCTGGCCTTGTTGCCCTGCAGGGTCCCCAGAGTGCGGAGGTTCTCAGCGAGATCCTCGCCAGCGACGTCGATCTTTCAAAGCTCTACTTTGGCAACGCAGTCTGGGCTGAGCTGAAGCTCGCAGATGGTAGCAAGACGCACCCCGTCCTCATCAGCCGTGGCGGCTACACCGGTGAGGACGGCTTCGAGATCTCCTTCAACGGCAAGGACTACCCCGCCTTTGAGACGACAGCCCCAGCGGTTGAGGCCCTCCTCAAAAAGGCCGGTCCCGAGCGTCTGCAGCTCGCCGGCCTGGGCGCCCGTGACTCGCTCCGCCTCGAAGCGGGCATGTGTCTGTACGGCCACGACCTCGACGACACCACAACACCCGTCGAGGCCGGTCTGAGCTGGATCATCCCTCCGGCGCGACGCGAGTCGGGCGGCTTCCACGGCGCCGAGATTATCATCCCGCAGCTCACGCCCAAGAGCAAGGGCGGCTCCGGCGTCAGCCGAAGACGCATCGGTCTCTACGTCGAGGGAGCTCCGGCTCGCGAGGGCGCCGAGATCCACAAGGACGGCGAGAAGATTGGCAACATCACAAGCGGCGTGCCGAGTCCCACGCTGGGCAAGAATATTGCCATGGGATACATCAAGAGCGGGCACCAAAAGGCTGGCACTGAGGTGGATGTTGTTGTCCGAGGAAAGGCGCGCAAGGGCACTGTTACAAAGATGCCTTTCATACAGACAAAGTACTGGAAGGGCGCTGCGCCTGCGTAAAAGGAGGCCGAGTTGATGATGGGGATTGGATAATGGATCAAGCGACTTGAACGTGTGGTATCTGGGGATCAATTCAAGATGGGGTACTTTGGAGTCTTTGATTTTACTACTGGAATAGAACTCGCGGAAAATACAATATTCTCCAGGACAAACATTCTATCATAACTAGAACTTGTAGCCAGAATTGGGGTTGTGTCCGGAAGTTGATGGCGGCGGATATCCCTCGGTATCTGGTCATGGATGTCGGTGTTTGAATGCCGGATTCTCGGAGACTAACATGGCATATATATATAGACTCGGAGGATATGCCGGGCCCGAAAATAGGTGCCCCGATTGTGACAGATGATGTATCTCATGATCTCTTGGAGGAGCAAGCAAGCCTTGAAAACTTCCAATCTTCATCATGCTGAGCACATACGACCAAAGCTCGCAGAGAACACGGGGTCTCGTCTGCTCCCCCATCGTCAAGCTGCGAAGCGCCGAACTAGTAGTTGGGTCGGAGACGACCAGCGAATCCTCGGTGTTGTATGTTATGTTTCTGTTCTTATTTTTTGCTGGCGTTGCGATGGCTGGGTATGAGGGGGGAACAGCAGTATCAGCCAAACCCGAGGACAATGCCTTTACTACCGTAACAATGCCCGAGGTGGCAGCGGAACGTAAACAAAGAGCGAAATGTCTATAAAGTGGTTGATCAACTGCAGTGGTTTATAGGAAATTCATCATCACGAGAATATATATGGAAAGACATGTAGCCACGAAAAAAACCATAGGAAACCACCACACAAAAGCGTATGGCCTCCCTCAAACGAGCGGCGAGATAGTCTAGCAACGGCATCCTCTTCTAATAGTGACCACCTGTGAGGGAAGGCGGAAGTGATCGAGGCGCCAACTTTGGATGTTGTTGACGCCGTCGAGGAGACGATGTTGCATGGTGAAGAAAGAGAAGAAGAAAAAAGGGAAGCAGAAATTTGCATATGAATTAACCTTGGCGGCGATTGGCAATTGCTTAGCGAGAGCCTATACGCACTGTGCTGGGGGGGGGGGGGCTGGTGAGCTCGATGAGTTACCCTGAAGGATTATGATTTATCTAGATGGAGTGGTTTTGTCCTATTCCTATCATATGGCCTTTGCCTTACTTAATCGATGGAATATCACTGTCTTTACTTGTCACCACCAAGTAAGTATTTGGGATCACGAGGGTAATACAACGAGACGATTAATAGTATGCCTTGTAAAGCCTTGTAAGAGTAACTATGTAACAAATCATCTGGATGAAAATGGTCATGGTAAGATGTCCACGCGGTGTAAGAAAAGGCGGTTGAAAGGTTCCACAATACCAGTACTGACTGTCCAGTCAGACCGAGCACTAAAAAAATTAAACACAAGGAGAACCTTGATGACATGTCGCTGGAATTACGGGTGTGTGGTTAAATAAGTTTGGTATGTCTTTGCATTCTTCCCGGGACCAAGTTTTTAGTGAAAGGACCCTTGGTCTTCTTCTAAATTCAACTATTGATACCTACCTAGGAAATGAATGTAGAGATATGGTGCATACCTAGGTAGTTTCAGCTCAATCCTAGAGGGGGCACATGTACACGTATGTGTTTCCGAGACTGATCGTGTGTTCATGTCCTGTCTCACTGTCTCGGTTGTTGTTGATCCCCAAACCATCGTTCTTGGATCATGCTCTAGTACACGTGTAGCCCATGCAGCCCAAGATTGGTCGATATAAAGGTCTTTTCCAATATCACCAGACATCTCAGCATGAGCACACCACGACATGGGGGAGGGGCATGCATAAGAGTATACTTGCTGTTGTTGTTTCCATTTTGCGAACCTTTTTAGTTGAAGCAGCACTATTTCAACTCCGTATTTCCCATACTATCATCATACCATACATACACTACAGTAGGCGGTGCCTTAGCTTAGCCTCCACCTCTCGCTCTCAACGCTTCACTGACGCGGATTCATGGAGTGGATCTTCGACTTTTAATTGCTGTCTCGGTGAAAAAGTGAAATTACATCAAAAACGACCTTTCCCCTTCCTCCTTCTTCCTCACTACTGCTCCTACATCATACTATATAAAACACATTCTCTATCTTCATTCCCTTTTTGCCGTGTAACCCTCATAAAGAAAGGACCGCGTCTAAAGTGGACTTGCAGGGGTTGGTTCGCTGAACCTTGTCCATTTCAAGCAATTACCTCACCTCGCAGCTAACCAAGGTACCTACAGTAGGTGCTGTCAGCCACCCCGTACCTTACATAGGTGCTGTATCTGGGCTTGAATTTCAGCTTCAGCCTCATCAAACTTGTTTCTTACAACACATCAAATCTCCAGCAATCCAAGAGCTCAAAATTCACAATACGCCAGACAGAGAGAGCATATAGACATCCAAAATGCCGCCCACAGGCGCCCGACTGCTCGTGGTAGCCGCCCTACTCCTTCACCGCGTCTCGCCCTCCCCAGTCTTTGACGCTGCCCAAAAAGTTCTCCATGCCATCTCAGGGACACCCGATGCTGCCACACCACCACTCATACAACAGTCAGGGCGCAAGCTAAATGGAAGATTTCTACATATAACAGGTGCGCAAAACTTTTCGGTACAGAAAGAAAACTAAAAACAACTTGGTTGTTGCTCTTGCATCGTGCATCCCGGCAACAATCAAGGTCTATGAACATCCACTAACACATCTCTCACAATAGATTTTCATCCCGACGAATTCTACAAGGCGCATTCGTCAACGTCCGCAGGTATTGCATGCCACCGTGGAGAAGGCCCTGCCGGCATCTATGGCGCCGAGACCACCGATTGCGATTCCCCCCTGGAGCTTGTCGATGCGACATTGCACTGGATACGAACTCATCTAAAGGATGACATCGACTTTGTCGTATGGACCGGCGATACTGCGCGCCACGACAGCGACGAGAAGCTGCCCCGAAGCACAAATCACGTCATGGATATGAATCGAAAGGTCGCCAAAAAGATTGTCAAGACATTTTCCGACCATGGTGTGCTAGACATCCCTGTTATCCCGACCTTTGGCAACAATGACTTTCTACCTCACAACATCTTCTATCCCGGGCCCAATAAGTGGCTGCAGGCCTACAGCAGTATCTGGCGTCGTTTCATACCCGAGGAACAACGCCACTCTTTCGCCTTTGGTGGCTGGTTCGAAGTTGAGGTTGTTCCCAACCAGCTATCCGTCATCAGCCTCAACACCATGTACTTTTTTGATCGTAATGCTGGCGTCAACGGTTGCGCCTCCCCTTCAGAACCCGGGTTTAAGCATATGGAGTGGCTGAGCATCCAGCTGCAGCGTCTGCGTGAACGTGGCATGAAGGCCATCCTGATCGGCCACGTTCCTCCGGCACGGACCAAGAACAAGCAAAACTGGGACGAGACTTGCTGGCAAAAGTACACACTGTGGCTGAAGCAATTCCGAGATGTTGTCACTGGCTCCCTTTATGGACACATGAACATTGACCACTTCTTGTTTCAAGATACCAAGGAAATCGATCTGAGTCTTTACGAGGAGGCCGGCACATCGCGAGAACCCATGGAGGACGACTTTTCCATCGAGTCGAAGAGTGATTACTTAATAGAGCTTAGAAAGTCCTGGTCCGACTTGCCCGCTCAAGCACTGCAAAATGATGTTGACGACCAAGATATGGATGCTCAGGATGATGATGATGATGGTGTGAACGACTTGAAAAATAGAAAGAAGAAGGGAAAGAAAGGGAAAAAGAAGAAGGGCCATAGAAAAATCGGAGGAAAATACGGCGAGCACTATCAGGTCTCTCTCGTCAGCCCGAGCGTTGTCCCCAACTACTTTCCAACAATCCGTGTTATCGAATACAACATCAGCGGCCTGGAAGACGCCCCAGTCTGGACTGACTCTTTCGACATCAGTGCGAACGTCCCCGAAGAGTCTTTTGGTTTATCCAGAGATGACGCCAAGCACCAAGATCTCAAGAGAGATATGGAAGCTGAGCGAAGAAACCGGCACAGGAAAGGTAAAAAGGGAAAGAAAGGCAGAAAGGGCAGGAAGGGCAAAAAGAAGCCCAAGAACCCTGAGCTTGTGATACCAGAGGACCCTCCCAAGGGGTCTCTCCCTGGTCCTGCCTACTCTGTCCAGCCCTTCACCTTTATGGGATACACGCAATATTTTGCCAACCTTACCTATATCAATAACGACCTCACAGATTCGGCTGAGGCAGCCAAGTGGCGTGATGGCGATTTTAGCGATGAAGTACCCAATCACGACAAGCCACGGCCAAAGAAGTTCAACTACGAGGTCGAATACAGTACATTTACAGACAAGGTTTTCAAGCTACCTGACCTGACAGTTAGGAGCTATCTGAAGCTGGCCTCTAGAATCGCAAAGAGAAAGGAGAAGAAGGGCAAGGGAAAGGCAGCCCAGGAGTACAACCAAGACTTTGAGGACGACTCGGAAGATGAAGATGAAAATGAAGATTTCTCTGAACTTCCAGAATACGACGACGAAGATCTCGACCCTGACTTAGACAGCACCAGGAAAGGCAAGAAAAAAAAGCAGAGGAGAAGAAAGAGCAACAAGGTTTGGCGACATTTCCTGCAAGAAGCCTTTGTCAACACCATTCCTGAAAAGCAGCTCAAGAAGTGGTCACGGAGATGAGTGGAACGGAATGATATAGCAACTCGTATTGGAAGATTTTAATGACTGTCATGCTTAGCGAAATCGGATGGAATTGGGCATATATGGTGTTTATGGCGCATCGACAGCATGTAGATGCAGGATAATAAGCCTGCTCGCCTGCTATGTATGGCTTCGGCGAGGATCAGATTTTTTTTATAGAATTTTTTTTTTTTGAATTCTGATTTATATCTGGATGCATCTAGCAAGGCACACGATATTGCCAATATATCATCGCTTTCGTCGAGATATTATATGTCAATGATTTCAATTCGTATATATTGTATTCAAAAATTTGTACAAAAGTCCCCTTACAGGGGGCACAGAGAAACAGAGGGGTATCAGCGAATGCAGTGGTGCTGGGTGCAAGTCACCAGCAGTTCATATCGTACGTGTTCGTTTATCATCATCAGCCAAACCGATCCAGTCCGCTTCACAAACCAGTGGAAACAAGATACCGTATTGTTTCCTCTACCCAACAACAGCTTTTATCTCTACACTCGAGTTGCATCCTACTCTGCATTATTGACAACCCGCAACGCCCTGCGAGGTCCCATGACAACGCTAAAGAAACTCGGCTCCTGGCCCTCGAGTAACCCATCAGTCGAACCCCCGCTGTTGCTCGTCCCAGGTCTTGTTTCTTCGCTGCGCTTGGGGCCCCCTGAGCCGCTGCTCGAGCCGGGAGCGCCAGGCGTAGTGTCGTCCTCGTCTTCAGGCCCCCACTTTGGTTCCGTGGTCCATCCTTGATCGCGGTTGGAACCAACCCAGCCAAAGAGGCTGCGCTGAGAGAAGGCGCGATTGGGACAGGCAGTTCCGGCTGCTGATGGGTTGAGAAACGTGTTGGAAGCGACAGAATAGCGGTTTGAAACGGCGAGGTGCTGTCTATAAGCGTTGACTTGACGGCGGTAGAGCCAGGCGCAGAAGCCGAGATAGCATGCAAGAGCGCCAAAAACGCCAGCAATGACGCCAGCGGCCACGAGTCCGCCGTTGACACCACTGCCTTCGTCATCAGGGGACGCGGCACCTGTCTCGCCCACCTGGATTGTCGCAGTAGGTCCAGACGTGACGGTAAAAACGGGCGGCTTGCCCGTTAAGAACGGCCCGCCCGTCGCCGGCCCCGCAGCGGGGGTCGTCACCGTTGCGCTTCCGTCCTCGTCTCCACCCACAACCTCGCGTACAGCATCGGGGACCCGGTATCCGTGAGATCCGGCCAGGACAAAGTTGTCTGCGTGATGATCTGAATCGTGGTCGCCCGCCTTGTACTTGTCCTTCCACTCGAGCGACGTCGCGTCGAATACATACATGCCTGGATCGCAGGTGATGTCTTCGCCAACTCCACCGACCACGACAATTTGGCCGTCGTACATGACGCATGAGTGGCCGGCGCGGGCAGCTGGCCGGTTCTCGTCATTCTGATCGACCTTGATCCATGTGAAGGAGGGAATGGTCAGGATGTACATATCGTCGAGTTGGGTCTGGTTTCCCTACGGTAGTGTAAGGGTTAGAGCACACAACGTCATGGATAGTACCAGCACTTACAAAGGGCAGATCTTGTCCGCCAAAGACATAAATCTGGAAACTCGAGGCATCTGGTGCACTGGCGATGACAGCACAGGGGTTGACTCGAACGGTGGGTGCGTCTCCCGATGTTTCTTGATGGAACCATTCGGAATTGGCAATATCGTAGACATTCAGTGTCCTAAGATCTTCGGTAAAGGTCTCGTTTGTGCCTCCAGCAAGACCAATCAAGACGCCCTGTTCTCCCCAGCCAGGCACAAAGACAAGGACACCGTCTGCTCTTTCGGTGAAGTTTCCACTCTGGATGCCTGCTTCGGTGATGTTACGATAAGCTCCGCTTTCACCTGCGCCTGTGCCGTCAGAGAGACTATCAACGCCAGTGTTCACGTAGCCTGGATGCGTGAACTCAAGCAGACTCTTTAGATATACACGGTCAGTGTGGCGCGACCAGCCTGGAGTGGTGGCCCAATCGAGATGACCACCAAAGTACCAGCTTAGACCGAGCTCTGGAACAGAGAGGCCTGCGCCTTCGGCAGCACGGTGAACTGGTCGGTTGCCCGGCTCGGATTCATTTCCGGCTGACGTTTTGGGGTTTTTGAATTCGGTCCACTCTTGATCATGGATAGAGTAGCGCCAGACAGACTCGGGCCCTGGCTCGGCGATTGGTGCGTCGGAGACTTGGCCTCCGTATAGATAGAGGTTATTGTAGTCGTGCCAGAGGTAACCCATTGATACTTCAGGAGGGCCAACGGGCCGCTCTAGCCCCGTAAGAGCAGGGGAATCAATATCCCAGTCTTTGGTGAGGTCCAGCGTCACAAAGTAGTTATTCCAAGTATCCTCTGTCTGGTCGGCCTCTGACCTGGAGCGACCGCCGTACAAGTACAGCGTCCCATTCAGCTGAGCGGCTTGAAGACCCCATCGAGCGCATACTTCAGTGGGACTGGTCTCGCGTTTAGTAATGACACCAGCATTGGCGCCATTGATATCGCTGAGTGAGTGGCCGTTTCTCCAGCTAAATGCCGGGAGGACAATGGCGATGAGGAGTGCCAACATTGTGAAGCGCTGCAAACCCGAGACGCCTGGAGGTGCACCAGAGGTGCTTTTGACTCGTGTCCGACCCTTGTGGTTTGATAGCTTGGCGTACCAAGTCTTGGGGGATGTTAGTGTTAGCTGTCGTGGGCGCTGGCGCTCGCTACCGTCCTGGTCTTGGCTGTGGTCTTTGCTTTGTTCGAAGTGTCGCTTGTTAGGCTTGGGGGGTTGCAGGATATTAGAGGTAGTATCGCTCAGACCTTTGCCGTTATCTTGGGTATCAAGCTGCTGACTTGGCAATAGTGTAGGTGCGGACGCGGACGCGGACGAGGACGAGGACGAGGGAAAGTCTAGATCGTTTTCGAGGCCAACTTCTTTAAATATGGATCTTCTGCCCTTTCTGATGGCGCCTCCCATTTTAAACTGCAGAGGCAGAAATATTTGAGACTCTCGCAGTCGATCTGAAGTACGTTGAGAATTAAAGCGAGGCCTGGCTGGAGGAGCCAAAAAGGCCGAAGCTGAATTGGTCGGGGTAGGGGATTTAACCATTGGCATCGTGACTGGGCCCGCGTACACGGATTGGGCAATATGATGATGGCTTGTGGCGACAAGACCTGCAAAACAAGGGAATTGGGCGTCTCTTGGTGGCTCGGATCGGCGAGTACTATGATGATGTAGCCACCTTGAAGCGATACCACTCTGTAGGGATCATATCCTGCAAATGGCTTATAATGACAGCAGATGATGGGTGTATGGTTTCCTTTTGTTTATCTTGTCTTCAATAGAAGATTCTGCAATTAAAAAAGAGAGAGGGAGAGGGAGAGGGAGAGGGAGAGAAGAAAAGGACCTTGGATGAGTTAAAGGTAGAAAGTTCACCAGGGTGACTTAGACTGTGTTTGAAGAGGGAGTCCAAGCCTCTAAAAGTAACGAATGCAACAGTGATCGTCGCATGGAGCTGAGCAACAGCAAAGCAAGCTCGGGCTCTCCACAATTGGGTTGACGACCTGGTCTGTATCCGAATGTACCTGTTGTAGTCAAGAAGCACGCCGTCGTTTCTGAGCCCCTGACTCACTACATCATCGACTATTGCCGATATTATTTTGCTTCGATTCGAGATTTAGCACAGTGAGACAAGCGAGCAAGGCGAGGGCGAGTCGAAACACAGCCTGGGTGAGCAAGGCGCGCGGATGTTAGTTCGATAGTAGTGTGGAGATGGGGATATGGAATGACATACCCAGCTGCCAGTTAATCAATCTAGAGCTCGCCTTGATCAATTCGATAGCGGCTGCATTGCCAACACGACACCTCCTTCGGTAACGAGACGAGCCAAGCAACAGGCTTCGGTGAGCATACACACCAACATCAAACGCGCACACGATTACTTGGTACAGTATCACGACCGCGTAAAAAAAAAACCTGGCAAGGAATTGGTTCTCTGCATTCCCCCCCAGTCGTCTCTTGCAACTTGAATAGAAAAAACTTGGACGAATTAGCATTTGATGCAATGCCGTTCCCTGCCAAATTCATCGTGGGCCTTGGTATTGACGGTGTAATGATTGGACCACAGAGACGTGGCGATGACTTCATTTTGTTCCAGGGTCCGTATTCTTAGCCCGAGTGTGTGTGACCCTTGGTCCGAACGCTTGCTGCTGTTGTTTTGGCCAGCATTGAGCGCGTGGTTTTTTCTTTCCGACTGCTTTCAATCTCCCGCTGGTTTTTGTCGTCGCGTGCAGTACCGTTGATGCAGCGGCTGTGAAATCTGGGGTTGGAGAGTGGTTAGCAACTCCAAAACAGACTAACAAAGCATCCTGCAGGGATTGTGCAACGTTTAATTCTGGTTGCGTTGTTGTCCTGTGCACGATCGCGATCGAGATTTGCTTCCGGGAAGTTGAGAGACGAAAGACGTGGGTTGGTTCGGATATTGCATGATCCGTTTATAGATAGAACAGATACGGTCTTACGCACTGTATTTGGCATATTTGACATGACTGACATGGACAGTGCGATTTGAGTTGGGCAAAGCTTCGCGAGAACTTGTATACTAAGATAGATAGGTAGACTATATTCCAGACTGTAATTTACAGTGCATAGCTGCCTACTGCCAGTGATGTACGAGTCCAAGGCGCGTCCAAAGTGTTTCCATTGCAAAAACCCTCAATACGAGCAACGATTGTCAGCGGCTGCTGAACCATCCACTGCCGCCACCCGCCGGGTTCAAGCCCTCCGTGCTGATCATGCCTCCTTCTCGCGCAACGGTCGGTGATACTGTATTTGACATTTCCAATGGAAACTTCCGTCCCTCCTCTTCGGCCCTTGGGGTTCGAAAACAGCATCCTCTTCGTCTGGCACTTATATGCGACATAGCCACACCTCGCTTCCGGGAATACCAGCTCCCGCCACACCACACCATACCACACCACATCACATCACACCATAGTGCCACATCTGATAGGCAAGGAGTATGTATCTCATTCCCTTCGTGTTGACGATGATAGTATCGCACATCCTCGAAACGAGCCGAAACTTGAGATGCATGTCGGCTATTTTAGAAGCCTGATATTGACCGAAAAACTAAACGAGATCACGGGCTTGCTACCAGCGCTCATCATCTCATCTCAACACTCTCACGGACCATCAGGCGGGTTGGCTCCCCGGCCAAGGCCTCCTACTGTAGACCAAGCTTGAAGTTCTGTCGAACTGCCCGATGGCCCCGGTGCGAGCTGAGTTCCCTTGTGGGACTGTTGGTGGGACTCACCGGAGCTGCTCCGAACGAGGAGCCCTCGAGATTGGTAGCTAGATGAGGCATCCAACCATACAGCCTCATTCAAGCAAACAATCATAGCAGCAGTGAAAACAGCTCCTCACAAAGTCACTGCCATGCTTCACATCATTCCCCTGGTTCTGGGCAACGGGTCAAAGGCCTTATCCTCAGCAACCTCTAGGGGCGCCTCGGCCTCTGGGGGCAGCCTAGACTCTCCACGACTCACATTGAGGCCTTGCCTGACACCAAGTTCGCGTCCAATAAACAGTAAAGAAGCCCCTGCGGCATCGCTATGCTCGGGAAGGGTTGAAGGGACTAGGTAAACGGCCGACAGTGGCCAGATCAATTTCAGTGCGTCAAACACCTTCCTTGGGGACGGATTGTTGCGAAATGACGCTGGGTCAAGACGCCAACCTACCGCCTCCATAATCTTTCGTGCCTCTTCACGGACCCGAGATATGCAATGCGAACGTAGCACTTTGAGCTCGTGTAGAGGGACAGGAGTGGATGGATGGTGAGTCAGAAAGTTTGCAAAGGTCAGAATAACATGATATCCCTTTACCCGTGTCGAGTTGAGCATGTTGCGCATATAAGGGATGAAAACATCGTCGACATGATCGTAGGTTGCGTCGAAAGTGCTGAACTGGTCTTCTGCTTTGAACACAATCCCGAGCAAGTCATAATACTCGGCCGAGGCCGCATCGAAGTCTCGGGCTCGAAGAATAGCGAGGATGCGCGATTGGACATGTGCAACTTTGCAGATATATTCAGAGACCTCGACGGCCAACACCTCTCCCGGATAAAGTGTTTTTCTGATGACAGCAAACCACTCTTGGGATTCGGGCGGGCACTCGACGTTGGTCAGGAGGCAGCGCACTTGCTACCGAGTCATTAGCAGGAATCAGATGTGAACCTTTGGGGTGGACACACCACCATGTTGTATGCGGGCCAAAAGCCCATCCTATTAGATTCTCCCAGAGACTCTGCCCCTCTCTGTTTGAGAATACTATATAAGCCATTCGTATGGAGATGCCATGGGCTCATTGGTGTCAGTCTGTTGATGGAACCCATGAGGAGCTGAAGAATTATGAGCATTAGCCAAGTTGCTCAAGTCAAAACATACTACTCACCTCGTAGTTTGTTAGAATCCATACTGTTGCGAGGACATCGTCCCTCATAGCGCCGCCAGGCGTCTTCAATGCCTCTCCAATAGAGTTCAGAGTCTTACCAAGGTAGGTACCAAGTTCTTTGTCAGTCTGCGTCACGGAGTCGTTGTCGATGGCAGTAGGATATCGAAGGTTGGTGATATAGGTACGGGCAAACAGGTGAGTGGCCCAAAGAAGAGGTCCCTGGGGACCGCTCTGCTTGTAAGTATCGTGGAGAAAGTCCAAGGTATAGTAAACATTAAGCAGAATTGGAACCGAATGAGCGGTCCAGTGCTCGTTGAGGGATTGAGGAAGGGCAAGAGCTTTTTCTGCGCTTGTGTATGCAACAATATCAACGAGACCTGGTGAGACGGGGCTCTGGGCATGGCCATTTTCTGATGAGATGAAGGGAATGGCGGCATCTCCATGAGATGAAAGCGAAGGCGAAGACGAAGATGAAGGTGAAGATGACGAGGACTCGGCAAAAGTCATGACCGACTCGCCTCGAGCCTTCTGCTGTGTCCTCTTCTTTCGTCTCTTCATGACAGTTGGGTCGGCATTGCGAAAGACGAGTTCGTGCTCATCCCGATACCCGGGACAGTCAGCCCCATATTTGATGCATCTTTGACAAGATGGTCTGGCAAGATCACACTATGAAATCGTCAGTACTTTGCCCATCTCTTGTTGGTGAGATACGTGCGTAAACGGGGGGCACGGTATGGGACTGACCTTTACACGCCGTGACCTGCAGAGGTGACAATCTTTGCTCGGCTTTCCTGTGTTGGGCATGATTACTATGCATCAAGACACCTAAATAGAGGAGAACGCCATGTACAGACCCTGGAAGCAGTGGTGGTTTGTTAGAGTTGAAACAGGTAATCCTTTCGAACGTGAGCACGTTGACGTCGGAAACGGACTAGCGGCCTCACAGGGCTGATGCAATCACTGGCGATGGGGGTAAGTAACATCACGTGCGAGGCAGCAAACGGCCAACCCACTCTTGGTAACAGTAGTGAATAGAATGAATGATATGAGTAGCAAGAATGTCAGTTTTTTTTGTCTTGAAGGCCGGTCTTGAAGCTTGCTGTTTTCTGAGGACTGGAAGAGGTTTATATACACGCTTATGACAGGATTACTGGAGAATATCAAGCCAACCGACCCTCATATGGCAATTCTCCAGCCTACTGATGAAAAGGCATAAAGATTACATGTGGAATTATGCTTTTAAGAGGTAGGTATCTAGGCAGGTAGGTAGTACGTGCTCAAGGGCTTGCTTATATAGAATGTTTCCGTCTTCTCGAAGCCACTACGTGCATATAGGACAGCACAGCTAACTACAAGCCAGGGGTCCCCGACAAAATCTTGTGATAAGAAACCTGTTTAATAAATGGTAACATTAATGTCTCTGTAAAGGCGCTCCTATGTATTTACTACAGCAGCCAATAATCTCTACGTGACTAGAAGCCCTGCCACTGCATGCCAGCTGCCGTCGACCGCTTGATTGTAAGTAAAGGTGCTCAAACCAGACGAGATTCATTATTTGCATTCATCTCCACGTAAATATGTACCTGAATAGCTCAATAGCATTTTCTATTTCCTTGCTTCTGCAGCAAACAAAGCTCGAACTGGACCACGCGACCGCCACAACGTCTATCCAAAACTCGACACTGCATCGCCCAAGACCTGTTCAAGTTCTTTGAGTCTACATGCTGTGCGTTTTATTCGAGCTACCGAACCAATTCTAAGAATGGACGCACCTGTTTTCGAAAAGCTTCGCGGTTCGTTGCCCTCGCGCGAGGCACTTCTCGGGTTCATCAACGACGGTGACTTCAAGCCGGTGGCCATCAGGGACTCCAGCACCAACGACGACCCTCAGACTATTGACGAGCCCAAGGTATTTGTAGTGCCTGAGGTCATTGACGAGCCTAAAATTGTGGACAAGTCCAAAACCAGCAACGAATTTATCACCGACAGCGAACATTCCTTCAACGATGAATCAGTGCATAACGACGAACCAAGTTTCAGCGAGGGACCTGTGCTCACCGAGGGCCATGATATCAGCGAAACGCTCGTCAACCAAGAGGTGACCCTCATTAAAAAGATGCTCATCAATAACGAGACCATCATGGACGGCCAGGAATCCATCATGGCTATCAAACCACCAAAGCCGAGCATTCTGTTTGATGCCAACGGAGACCTCCACCTTGAGATTGGAAGTGATCCAATCCGAGACATGACTGTCGACTCACGAGCACTCTGTCGCGCGTCCATGGAGCTTCAGGCAATCCTTTCACAGAACGGCAAGCAGGACAGCGACAGCAGCTGGACAATCTACCTCCCCGAGGACGACCCGGCACCTTTTATCATACTTCTCAACCTCATTCATGCCCGGTTTCAACATGTTCCGTCCCAAGTTTCCATCGACCTGCTTTATGGCATCTGCATCCTCACCAGCAAGTACAATATGACCCAGGTTCTACGACCCGTGGCTGAGCGCTGGTACAAGGCCATCGAGCGGCCTGTGATTTCTGATCCGTTTTTCCACATGGTATTCGTGGCTTGGGAGTTGGGATTCGAAGACGACTTGAGCCAGATGACTGGTCAGATTGTACACAACTGCTTTCTGAACGAATCCAACAAGCTCGCTATTGGGAAGAACAAACAGGCATTGGCCGAGATCAAGGCACTCCAGAGTATCCCTATTCTCCGTCAGTCACTAATTCTATCTGCCAATGTCAACTTTGCTAACCCCTCTAATAGAATGCATCAAAGAACACCGCGATCTAGTCCTGCAGACATGCCTGGAAGAATGCCAGAGACTGAACAAATTTCTCCTCTCGCAGTCGCGCAAAGGCTTTACGTGCGAATCCCTCAACCAAGACGGGGCTTCCCGGATAGAGTTCCACGAGCAAGATGTTATTTTCAACATGATTGGCAGGATGATGAGCCAGGCTGATGCAAATGGCATTCTTGACCTCTTCAGCTGCAATAGCGAATTGGAAACCTGTGAGAGCTTACATCTTGATCTGGAGACCCTTCTCGTCAAGATTTCCAAGGTGGCCACGTCGTTCGATCTCTGCCACTGGTGCTCTCCCGTATTTGGTATGGTTCAGGAGATCTCAGCCCAGTTTTGTATAGCCGAGGATCCTCTGTACCGGATGCATTTCCAGGCCCTGAAAGTGCAGGCTGCCAAGGTCAGGATGGGAATGTCATGAGATTATGGTATCAAGGGACGGCTTTGTACAACATGTTGACATTTGCGAGACAAACTAGAAGCTTGTGTGTTGTTGAAAAACTCAACCTATGGTTGAAGAATGACCAAGTCAAGCATGGGGTCAACAGGCAGATTACCAAAACATTACAGAACGAAAAATTGACTCTTGGAACTACAAATAAGCGGTATAAAAATAGGTCTGGCCTACTAAATTATACTGTCCCTTGATTAGATATTCCTTCTTCTTACTTATTCTTACCCTAAGAAAGTGGGTGTCATGTCACAGGGAAGATGCCGTATACCCAGTGGTTAGGTTCTATTAATTACTCTACCTTCGTGTTTGGGGCATATATTCGCACTAGATGAGAAAAATTCACCAAAAAAATTCACTGGGAGGGCAAAGAACCATGACAAGTGAATTCTTTGATTGTGCAGTATGGGTGAGCGTCAGTCACCCATGGATCTTGGAACGAAGTCTTGGACTGTTGGTAGAAACATTCACTTCTTATAGTATTTTGCCACATCCTAAGCTCCTATAAGTAATCTCGTAATATCAAAGTGAATTCTTTAATCCGTCCAACAGTTTTATCACTTTACGTATTGGAGTTTTTGCACTTCTTTCTACTGTGCTATTTCTCTCCATCTCATTATAATCTCTGACTCTGGTCTTCTACATCGCCACCTTACGCTCTTAACCTCACATTCTTGCCATGCTCACTTCTTCTTTGGTAACTCCCACATATAGCTGTTTTCGCGTCTATTCCCATCAGCAGAACTCATCATGGGAGACCCATCGGCCGCATCCGACGATCCTCCAACCCATAAGGAAATCGTGTTTGATCCTGATGGAAACCTCCGATTAGTTGTTTGGACTGGGTCTTCGGACCTGAATTTGTGTCCTGGCAAACAAGTATGGCACGACAAAGGTGTTACGACCAATAGTACAAACTTGGTCCTACATTATCGGAAGCAATATCGTCATGGATGCACAAATTGAAAACCTCCCCAAGAAGCTGTTTGTAGCTTGGGAGCTGGGTTTCAGCAGAAGGGTTCAAGAGATGGTGGGTGTAATTGCTCGACAGTGTTCGACAACCCAAGATGGAGGCCTGATCCACGGAAACCTCACACTCTTGAAGGAAAGGACCTCGAGCCTTTCAGACTACTCAATGACGCAGAATGTGTCGCTCGATACCGTCGTGGCTTGCTGGCTGTCTATCGAGTTGAGCGTGAGAAGATGGCAAAACAATTCCTTACACAACGCACATGCTGCTTGTTTGCGTCTCCTTGGAACGCTCGGGCTCACACTGAGGCCACTCTAGGCAAGTTTGTGTTGAAAACACACGGGCTCGGTATCGAATCCTTCTTCACATCTGCCCCGAAGGCTGCCCAGTATCGTGGCAGCGTGCTTGATCTAGACAAGAAGCCCCTCCAGGTCGATAGGGCCATGCAGGGGACAGGCCAGCTCTGGCACTGCAGCTGTTTCCGCCTCCCGAGGATTTTGGTAATCAATCTACTATGTAGCAGGCTACCGAATCTTCTGCCTCGCCATCAGCTAGATATAATTAACAACCAGGCTGAAAAGGTAGCGATGATCACGAATATTGGCTTCGACACCAAGAGCAAGTTGGAAGGGGAGTTTAAGTGAGCGTGAGGGTTGCAATATGTAGCTGACCTTTATTCCGTATAACCGCCAAAGTATCACCCTGACGTTCGTTTAGATTAAGCTCTACGACATAGACTCTCATCGCAGATTAATATCTCTTAGCGTATCCGTATCCAACAAAACATCTTATGCCGACTCTCTAGCGAGGCCCTTGTGATATTTCCTAATTCGGCCATCTCGTCCGCTCTCACTGGCCAGCATCCAGCACCCCGCTTTCGTCCTGATCGTCTTACCCGATGAGAAAGAGTGGTTAATAGAATTAAAAACAAGAACACAATGTCACAATGCCACACAAATATTGAATCCTCTTGGTATCGTTCTGCAATTGGTCATTTTCTGGGCCCTGGTGCTGCATTTCCTTTTTTTCGTCAGCCCGTGTGATGTCCCTATAAAAGCCCACCCACTGTCTCACCCCTCCTCATTCACCTCCTCATTCACCTCCTCACTCACCTCCTCACTCACCTCCTCCGTCCTCCTCCGTCCTCCTTTACATTTTCGCACCATGACACCTCATTACTCCCAACGCAAAGACATTCTCCCCCTCACTGGAGGCTGCTCCTGTGGTCTCATGCGCTACCAAATTTCTCTTCCTCCCCTCCTTGTCCACGCCTGCTACTGCACCGCCTGCCAGCGTCAGACAGGCTCCATCCTCGGCCTCAACGCTATCGTCGAGTCCACCACTCTCACCCTTCTTCCCTCAGCACCACCCACCCTCGCCAGTCCAGAGCCTATCCCCGCAGCTGTCCAGCCCGTCTTTGCTCGTCTCACCTCTGCAGAATCCGCCACCCGCGATCCCCAGCCCAAGCCGCGGCCCTTATCCGTGTGCATCCCCACAGGGTCTGGCGTGGGTCAGACCGTGGTGAACTGCCCGGCGTGCCACACGGCTCTGTGGAAGTACTACTGCGATGGCGGGCCCCATTTATCGTACGTCAGTGTTGGAACGCTGGATACGCCTTGGGAGATCGAGCCTGACGTGCACATCTACACGCGCTGCCGCCAGAGCTGGGTGACCATCGACGATGGAAAGCCTGCCTTTGACGAGTACTATCCCAGGCGAGAGGACCTGCTGAGGGAGGATGCTCTGAAGAGATTTGAAGCGGTGAAGCCCAAGATGAAGGAGATGCAGGCCGAGTTGATGGCTGCATGGCAATAGGTTGTTGGATGTCGCGATGAGTTGCGTGAGGAATAAGCAATGGGGTCGAAAGGATGAGGTCGAGCGAGATGTGCGATGGTTATGAGCTAGTGTCATCATCTAGCAGCGTACACAGCGGCATTTAGTCGGTCATTATCGCCATTATCATTATAATGCTGTCCAATGAAGCAGAAGAATTATCTTCTCTATTCACCTTCACTCCATCCCCGGCCAATCTAATATACCACACAAAATCACGCTCAGCATTCCATCGTCCCGTGTCTGTAGCCGCACTGGCCAAGGACTTGTTTCTTTCACCCAGCCTCGCCCCGTCCGCTGGGCTCCGAAAAAGTGAAACGACCCAAATGTATACCGCTTGTGGCGATTGGATATGATGTGTATAAGAAGGAAATGAGGCAAAACAGACCAGTTATTACTCTCCAACGCCCCAACATTCAAAGTTAAATGAAACCAGGTATCGTCGAAAACCTTAAAACACATGAGCGAATCGCTCCGAGCGGGTTGAAAATCATGGCATAGTCCACATGTGGTTAAGCCCTTGGGCTGCGCTGTATGAGAAGGAAAAAATGCGAAGCTACCCAGTGATGATATTTTGGTCCTTGTGCAAGAAAAGCAAATGTATCCACACCCCCAGTACCGATGCATTTAACAAAGTAAGAAAAGAGGCATATATGCGAAAGAACGTATAGTAGAATGCTTGGTAGGGTATCTGGAATTCACAAGTTCTCAACCGCCGACCTTGCGAAAGCCCTCAACTCCAAGGATAGGGATCTCCACATCACAGAGATTTGCCATCCCTTCATCGCGGCGACGGTCGACAAAGTTGTTGCATTCAAAAATAACCTGTGCCCATTCGGCAAGTGAGCGACCGACGTATACGGCGTTCTTGATGTAGAAGCCTATAGGCTTTGTAGGGTTGACGGCGCTGTCGGTGAACGAACCCGTGTTGGACTGAGGGGGCGAGGAGGGTGCTGGCGGTGAGGGGCTGCCCTTGATGCTAGATGGCTTGGGAGATTCGATGCTCGATCCCGAAAGAGTGAGCTCTAGCTTCCAACTCGGAGCATCGGTTTGTTCGCTAGGAGAGTTCAAGGAGCTTGCGTTCTTGGCGTTATCGACAAGCCCTTGCTGAGGACTACCTGGAAACTTGCGCGTGGGCGCCGCGTAAGCCGCGGGTACGATAGAGCCGTTGACTTGCAGTGGCCCGCTGATACGACTCTGGGCTGGGCCAGGAAGTCGAGGCCGAGTCAAGAAGCGGTCTCGGATCGGCGCTGCTTGTTGCTGCCACGCAAGTATAAACTTGAAAACATACTTTTGGTCCTCATAGGTAGGTTGAGAATAAAGAGAGTCGTCTTCGGATCGGCGGTTCCTCTGGCTGTTGTTGATGGACCCCTTGTTGGGTGGGGTGCTACCCGAAGATCGGGACTCGGCTGACTCACGACGAGCGTGATGAATATCATCCCACCCGGCGCCAACTCCTGAGTTACCACCAAGAGAAAGAACTTTGCCTAGCAGCGACCATCGTTTCTTCGAATCGTTCTTCAAGGAATCCGGTGGCAAGCCGTTGAGGACACTAGTGTCACTATTGGGAAGTTTGGCAAAGGAATCAAAGCTTCCCATATATAGTCCAGGCTGTGGAGTATTGAGTTCCTGGCGAATAATCATGAAGCGCTTTCCTGGAGCAGGGCTCACTGGGGCAGTCGAAGGGGGAACCCGTTGGTCTTGTTCTGCAGCGTGCTTCATGTGCAGGTAATGAGCCCATGTTGTTTGGAGTCTCTCAGCCACAAGCACAAAGATCTGACTATTGTCAAGTTAGCAATCAACGAAAGCCCATGAGTAATCGAAATGCTTACCCATCCACTTCATCCAGCGTTCCTGAGTCTCGGCACATTCGCCAGCACAGCAAACGCTGGTAGTAAGCCCGGACCATGGGGCACCAATGATTGAAATATTCATTGAACGTCTCTTCTGTGAGCAGCCAGTCCTTGCAGGCAGTCAATTTGCGAATGGGATCTTTAGATATAGCGTCCCAGATTGAAAATATTAATGCCATCATTCGAATCTCGGACATGGTGTTGAAAGAGCTCATGATCTTCTGGCAAACATCTAGCCAAAATGCCCAATCAACGTAGCTGTCGGAACTGTCAGGATCCTCAAACTCGCTGTAGAGCACGAGAACTTCCTCCAGGAAATCACACAACGTGAAGCAAGCTGGATGGTCGTATTTCGACACCTTCCGTGTCGCCGCTCTCATCATGGTAGCAAAGGTTTCTGCAAATGTATGCCGAGCACCCGCAATCACGGGTGAGTCGTCAGAAAGGAAATCCTTCAATAGCATAATGCATCGGTTCTCAGACATGCCCCTCATGATGTTGCTGACTGGGAGCGGCATGGCCATTGACGCATCTGCGCCAGACATAGAATCTATAGCGGCAGGATTATAGCCACCATTCATAGGAGTTTGGCGGTGAATAGTTGTATCCAAGATGTAGAGAAGCTGAGCTTGAACAAGCGCAAAGGCAGGTGACCTTGCCTTTTCGAGCAGAGGTAACCCAGGAGGCATAAACTGCTCGGAAAGGATATGGAAGTATTTGCAGAAAATGAAGAAGACGTCGGTATCGCGTCCTTTCCAGCGTGTCGCCCAGGGGCCCGTCCAAGGGATTCGAGACACGAGCATAGGCAACCTGGGAACCTTTTTAAGACTATCCCACATGCCTTTTGGTGATGTCCAACCAAAGCCGGTCATGGTTGGAGGGAACAAGGCCGTAATGTCATCGCTCTCACCCTTGTTCTTCCGGGGCAGGCCCACCTCGTCCGCTACCCGTCGGATGAGTTCAGGAGAGAGACCCCAAAGCCTAATCAGGATATCTGCAATGCCCGGAGCGAAGAAAAAGGCGTACGCGCATGCCTTTCCAGCAAAGTTGACAAGGCTGACCGGAGCATGGCGCAGCGACAGTTTGTCAACTACAAACGCCATTTGCTTGACCAAAGTGGAAACAAACATAGTTCTGATGTTGTGCTCGGCTGATTCTTCCAGGAACGCTGCCTGGCTCGACGTGATAGATGAGTTGGACGAGTTGGTAAAAGATCGAGCCCGAACTCGTTCTGCGGGTGAGCGGTCAGCGAGCGGTAGGAAATAAGACGTAGCTTGTCGCCATTCGAGTCGCATCATGATAAGCGTCGCAGCGTCAAGCAGGACCGGGCGGTCGACGCCAGGCACAGGCTGGGGCGCATGGCCCTCCAGCATCTCCAGAATTGCGACCCACCACTTGTTCAAAATCGTTGCTCTCCGATCGACATCTTCGGGTAGGAGTTGCTTGGTTGATTCATGGTTCATGGTGCTGCGTAGGAATGGGAGAAGCTGTGCTTGGACCTGCAACATTCGCTGGGCGGTACTCTTGGCGAGGAACCCCTTAAAATCAACATCAATCGACTTGAAGTGCGACCACAGTACATCTCGCTGTTGAGGCGGCATCTCAACAGGAGATTCATCGGTCACGGTTGTAGCAGGTGTGTTATCGTAGATAGAGGATTGTGTTGTACGGTCGTCTGTGGTGGTCGAAGGTGGTGGCGCGAGGCTCGTGGCGGATGAAGCGCAGCTGTTGTCAGAATCGGTGTTGGTGTTGAGCTTTGACAGGCCCGCCTGTTTCTGTTTGAGCTTTGAGAAGTAGCTGGTCGCTCGAGAAAAGGATTTAGGGCCAGCGGCCTTGAGTGAATCACTTGACTTGTTCTTCTCCGCTTGTTCAACAGCCAATGCAGGGTGTTTGCGGGTCTTGGTAAGTTTGACCGTTGCTGTGCTTTCAGCTCGGCTGCGCCCAGATGACTCGTTGATTTCTTTTGTAGAATCGGCATTTGGCAAGGGGGAAGGAGAGCGAGAGGTTCTCCACGACCGTTTGGCGAAATTTGCTAATGATCCTGACTTGGTTAAACTTCTCCGTTGGGGTTTCGCTTCTTCGACGGGTCCGTCGCTAAATTTCGCATCACCTGAAGAGGTAGTCGGTCGTGGAGGCTCCTCACGCTGGAGATCTGTGCTGCTCTTGGAACTTGGAAGCCAACTCCGAGGTTCTATGAGCGAGCTTGTTCTTCTTCTGGCATGCCTGGTGCGCGAAGTCTCCTCGGGCAGCTCTTCTGTTTCAATAATTGAGGGGGCTGACTCTGGCGCCGCCTTCCCGGTCTCGGCCTGTTCGCCTCCGAGGAAAACAGATGTGTCGAGGTCGAAATCAACATTGAACGTGGGGAGGTCAAAACTCGGTAGCGATGAGAGATCGGGTTCGCTCTGGCGCTGTGACAGCGAACTTGAGGAGGACAGGAGTTGCAGATCTGGGCTCGAGTGAGACCGCGTGAAAGAAGGCGACGTTTCCACGGCCGGGGCCATGATCATAGTAGAGCCGCTCATCTCATGACAAACCGAGAGGGAATAGGCAGCCTTCCAGGAGAGAAGCGTCCAGAGATTGGTGCTCCTCAAGTTGGAAAGGCGACCGTGTAGAAAGAAAGGGGAAAAAATTAATAATAACGCAGGTGGTTTTGTCTCAATTCACCATTATCTGATGCTTCTCTGTCCGGCAGAGGAATGAGGGGGGGACAAGAGCGAGAGTCTGGGCTATAATGCAGATGATGGGGATAGTTGGTTTGCAGGAAAGAAAGTCGAGGCTCTCTCTCAGGGTTTCTCTGGGCAAACCAAGCGCCGCCAGGACCTCCAATTCGTGCCTGTTGTACTAAACAGTACATACAGTACCTGGGCTTTTGCTAGTGCGCCTGCGGCCTACAACCTCCACACACAGGATCGCCGCGGACTAGCCGGGGGGGCGGCAAGTTGATTGACAGGGTGTTCCAGGGGAGTCCGAAGTATCCGTACGGCGGACGTTGTACTGTGAGGTACCTGAAAATGAAGCTTAACTAGCATTATAGGAAACAGAGTTTGTCGGGATGGGGCTATCCTCTGATAAAAGAATGAAATAAGATTCGTGTTGCCTGAAGATATTGACGAAGATATAAAAAAAGTAAAAGGCTTCCCAATAGAAAACTGAATGGTATACTGCGTCGTATACCTAAGTTGGGTTCAAAAATTGAAGTATGGTGCAGCTTAAAAGCTGAGTCGATAAACTTCAGCTTTCAGTATCTTAGGCTCAGGTTCGTTCTAACTAAAAATTAATTAACATAACCTAGATCCATCAATCTAATTTCCATCAACGGCCGGAAAGGAAATGAACAACAACCTCGACGTCATTGACGCGGCATCGAGTCAGAGCGCGTCGCCTCTTGTCTTTTATGTCATTCTTTCGGGAAACAGCCTAGAACATCGAGTCGCACAAAACAGCCTTAGACAAGAGGGTGAAACGTCTGAGGGCAGTGTACCCACTACCATGGGCCGCCGCTATCAATACACAAGCATGTGCTATCGAAAGAAACTCATATTGGAATCAGGGAACGCATCTCGAGTTAGTGGCTATTATCATATTGATAAGATGCGATTCGTCCGATTATTCAACAAAGCTACGGCATTCTCTCGCCAGGCCAGGGGTTACCAGGAGCCTGGCGGCACACCGAGCTGAAATGGTGCAGCACCGAATGAAAGTATTATCACACTATTACACGCTACGGACGCATGGAGTACCGTACTGTATTGACAACGAAGCAGCGGGACGCAGTGAGATGCGCTATGTAACTCATGTGGGAATAGATCAGTTAACAAAGAAGATGTCGTTCAAGTTTATTATTCCGGCCTTGTACCATGTTTCTTGTCTGACAGGAAAAGACTTGGTGTCCAGAAACCAAAGTACCTACAACACAGCCATCTCGCTTCTGCAACAATGGATGTCACTCAAAGAAACTCTCCGTGGCGGCGAAGGAGGCTTAGAGAACAAGATTAGCTTTGTCTCGTCCTTCTCTGACAAATGCGTGTTTAAGAGCACTTCTACTGCTCAATGCCAGTATCATAAAGCAAGATCGTCGATCGAATGTAATTCATTCATCAACCCCCTAACACTGCTACTAGTCCCGTAAAGCGTTGCCGCCAGCTAACCGCGGAGCAGCCTGGCTAAATGGAGATCATGCATGAAGAGCTGAGGTTTTGTGGGTATGAGCCAAGCCCGCAATCTTGACAACGGGCTGTGGCTGTACCGTTGAGGCTGACTCTTGTTGTCTGTCTTACTGCTCAAGACATGAGCACCCTCAACCGGCAGCGATTCCGAAAATGCACCGGGTCGGTATACACATCTATGTCTGTAGCTTACATAGCTATATCTGGATATATGATAGTTGTGAGTACAATACAGAATCTACTCAATAGTCCATGTTATTCGGTACAAGAGTCAATTGAGAAGCGAAGCGAAAATTCAATAGTCCGTTTAATAAAGCCAAGAGTACAGGGCAGAAGTGGGATTTTCGAACAAGTCCGAGATTGCGGGCCAGTAAGCCACCACTGGAAATGTGACGACCGCAACACGGGCCAGCTCCCCTAAACTAAGTTACCTAACAATTGATAAGAATCATTGGGTGACGGAAGGATCGCGTGCGTGAGAAAATAGAAAATGTCAGATTGTCCCAAACTCTAGAGGTCTCACCAAGACAGCCGCCGTTGAGGTCGGTTCACTCGGTTGCAAAGCCAATCGCTGGGCCAGCGTCATATCATATCATACCATACCATACCATACCATACCCGCCGGCCGCAATATTGACATTCATGTATTTGTTTATTTATTTATTTATCTATTCTATTAATCGGGCATACGGGCCATTGAGCATTTCCCCATTTGTTTAAATCCTGTTCTTCTGTGATTAACACGATTGGCTGTCATGTCACCCAGTCTAGCCAATCTGCCAGTTCATAGGATCTGGAAGGCTCAGACTCCGAGAAAGGGGTCATTTTGGCCATGGGTTTGTCTTCCAGAGCACAGTTCATTTCTTCCTGGCCCCCACCAAAAGTACCGCTATGTATCTACAGTATCTCGTCGTCTGCTACGGTACAACGTGTTGATGACGTTCTGATCATATCCTGATCAAGCTAGGGTCTGAATGCTAAATGCTCCGATGCGACGCCAAACTCAAACGGCAAATGGCAATTTCAGAGCTGAGAAGTGTTTCTGAGCCGTCCTCCTCACAAGTTTGTCTTTCAATGTCTTGTTGTCTGAGAGAAAATATCTGGCGGTGTGGAGCTAAGCCGGGCCAGTCAAGATGAAGGCACTACGATAGGCTTCTGGTATTTTCTGAGGCCATGATGATGATGATGACAACTTACTCTGTAGAACTACACGTGCTGAACCTATTGGTCGATTCTTCCGCCGAGATCGCCTTGATCCCCTCAATTAGGCGGTGACAAAGACTGGATGATTGTTCACATTGTCATACTTTTGCGTCCCTGATCTACTCTGATGCGACTGCGCCCTATAGATATCCGACTACCAGCCAATACACTTTACAGTTTCATTCTGTTGGTGTCACTGGAACCTCATTCGGTTTCCCCCACATGCATCATGCTGCTTAACATCGGATTACAACTGGGGCACTTTTCTCAACTCTGTATTCGGTGATATATACATAGGGCTACATCCTGACCTGGTAACCGATCCGAGGAGATGAGCAAGAACGGCGTCTTGGCCGCAGGTCAAGATACGATCCATGGATAGAGAGATACGGGCCTGGTCCCCTGACCGGCCGGCTGAGAAATACCTAGGCAGCGTGCCCAGCACGACCCCTAATGTGGCACCCTTCTGCCCACCGTCAAGTTGATGGGGCGGCGGGAAGGATTGCTTTGCTTGGCCTCGAAGCTTCATCCTGTTGCAGCTCCTCTGTTTGTGCAGCAGGTATTGCCAGCAAAACCCAGCCGTCATCCATTTTGCCCATGGAAAGGTTTACAGTATAGGTCTCAGAAATTGCTCCCCCACATCACAACCTCAATGTCAGCAGAGTGCGCATCTCTACAATAGCACTGCCGCCTCTCTCGGATCAAATAGCCCCTATGTATGACCACACATGAGGCTCTGGAACTTGTTACGAATAACATATTCAGTGTAATAGCATGTACCCCTATCTTCATGCACCAGTGTCTGTGGGGTTACAAGAGCAGAGGTGTTTGGTAATAGTAGGGGATATCAATCTTGGCACGATAAAATTCCTTCAGCAAGGCGAGCATGGAAGAGCTCATTTGCTGTACACACTAATGCCATGGGCAGTTTGACTGCGCTTCACTGTTTCACGCGAGTACCTAGGTACCTACCTACCTTGGTATAGGCCTTCGGTAGCATTGGCTCGATCACTCGTATTCTTTGATCTTGTGCTTGCAACAGCACGTGGAGCTGTTGAATCACGTACAAGTCGACCAGCAGAAATACAACTTTCTCGTACGTAAACTCCTTGACGATCCTGATGTTGCGATCCTAAGATGACCTGGGCTTGGTCCTTGACTGTTGTGCCGAAGGGAGTTGATGGCCGCCAAATTTGGCGTCGCTCAGGATAATGAAGTTTGGAAGAAGTTGAAAATTTCAACGCGACTTTAAAAATTTAATAAAATGGAGTTATATGCTTATGTAATGTTATAGTGGGGTGCGCGGGTGGGTAGAAACTGAAACCTTCATATGCTCAAAGACAGTCTTATTCAACATCTTCTTTTGTGAATTGCCATCATGACTCTAGTTGCGCCATAGTATCACGTGGCAAATTCCTATCACGCATAGGAATGGATATTCTCAAACACGCCGCGAAACTTATACAGAGCCAGAGAAACTACGGTGAAGCAACAAATGCTTCCCATATTCACCATATGATCAGCTGAATCCTACCCAGGTCGATAGCAATATTGCCTGTTACCGAAATCAAGGATACAGAATAGGCTGCTTAATACGATGTCCTTGGGTAACGGTCATGACGTCACTCAATTTCAATTAAGTGGCTCCTAGATGAAATCTGAATGATGAGGTCAAAGCATTATCAGATGATGTTGATGATGATGACGATGATGAGAATGAGAATAAACGACAACGGTAGTACGTTTGAATGGTGGCTTGAAGCTGTCAATAGCAAAAGCGCTCAAGATTAAACGATGTTCCATGACCCAAAGAATTGGTGTGAAGATATGGAAGGGGATTAAGATTAGAAGGCGTTGATGTGTGGGCTGTTTGTGTTTCATGTTGCTCTCTCAAGATAGCTGGTTGAAGTTCGCGATTCTTGGGACAAGTCATTGCTGAGAAGACATAATGTTCAAAGTGACAATTTCAGATACAATAACTAACTCAAGGAGGTCAATTGAAGCCAAGAGCATTTATAATCCGTCAACTGTATGCACATCTTCCCCAAATCCTCCAAAGTTAATACTGGGGGCTGTTCGCGAAGTGGTATTAGTGGTGTCTTGGTTTCTCTTGGATGCGCCCAGGGATCGCTTCCACCTTAGCCGATAGACCAATGAGAAGCTTGATTACATTCCTTGGTGCGGTTGCCTCCCTTGTATTTCCCTGATCTCAGTTCGGTATAATTTAGCTTGCGCATGATGGCTTTTGCTGCTAGACACAGAAATGGACTGATGTTGGTTGTAACCGGCTGAGCGCGTTAGCAGCTACCAGTATCTTCTCTCCAGTCGGTTGAGGGCAAGTACTACCATTGTGATAGTGCTATCGCGGGTGCCCATGACCCCTGTATTATCTAGGTATGGTTGCACCTGCGTCATTCAGTTGTACTAGGCTAGTCTATGCTTTTATCTCTGGGTGTCTTACCCTTAGATTGGGTTCCTCTCGTCAGTCTCACCCTCGAGATTTGATCCCAGGCATTGTTAGATTTTTCTTCTCTTCTTATTGAAGCACTGATTGCGCATTTGTTGATTTTACACACAGCAGATGCTCACCTGATATTGAAGAAGCCTCGCGCGTTGTATCGATCGATTCGCTATACACGTTAAACTATAGCACTCATATCGACTTCTACTTGTTTGTTCGCATCAAGTCTGCGACGATCCTCTGAACGACACAAAGAGCCGGAGGCCTCCGCCTCTAGGACCCCGACCATCAGAGCCCAGTTCTAAATCGCGACTATATCGATAACATGTCGGACGTAGGAGACAGGCCCACGACCACTGAGTCGCAACGAAATCCCTATACCTCAGCCAGTCGCTGGCGACATCAGGAATCGTCTGCATATGCTGCACACGCCGCGCAGCTTACTGGCCAGGGCGCTCCACGAGATCCTCACCAAACAACTGGCAATGCTAGCGAACTTGCAGACTTCCTCAACGCGTCCCGCACCGAACCGCAGGACGGTGATCGTGACACTGGAAAATACAGGCCTATCACTGTCGCGGCAGGTGATCCTAATGGGAACGTACCGAACGTCAATAAAGGCCAAAGTCACGCGGCTCAAGGAGCGCAAGGAGAAGATGCCCCCGACGGAAAGAGAATTGTCTGCGGCCCTCTACTGAATTATCGCCGTATGGACCACGGTCATTGGTATGGTAGCGTCCTCGTTGTTGTGGAAGGAGGCGGCAAGATTCCTCTGCATCAGCCCTTCTTGACGCTGAAACAAGCTGCTCATCCCGAAGAGGCTGGCCATTCGATCAACGGCGGCGCAAACTCAGTCAATGGGGCACACGAAGAGATCCTTGTTGACGGAAAATGTCTCTACTCTGACCCGCGCAACACTTTTTGGGCGTTTGACATTGATGTTCCAATCCAAGCTACCGAAACTAGCTACGAGTATGCTGTGCCTGACCTGCAGTTTTCGACCGAACATAAGCCCCGAGTAAACAGATTCTTCGTGGCCGCTGCGACCGAATCCATGCGTATCATGTTCCACTCGTGCAACGGCTTCAGTGTGGGAACCGACGAGGAGGCCTGGAGTGGTCCGGCGCTGTGGAATGATGTGGTACGGAAGCATCGTGAGATTCCTTATCACGTCATGGTAGGCGGTGGCGATCAGATTTACAACGATGGCATTCGAGTTGATGGTCCTCTACGCCCATGGACGGACATCAGCAACCCCAAGAAACGCAAAGAATATCCATTCCCAGAGACGCTCCGTGCCGAGTGTGACAACTACTACCTTCAGAATTACATCCGCTGGTACAATACTGAACCCTTCTCCTCGGTCAATGGCCAAATTCCACAGATCAACATCTGGGATGATCATGACGTGAGTTTAAGAGATGACTACACTGGCCCATTGCTGACAAGCCATAGATCATTGATGGGTTTGGCTCTTATGTCGACAATTTCATGCAATGCGATGTCTTTAGGGGCATAGGCGGTACAGCGCACAAGTACTATATGCTTTTCCAGCATCATCTACCGCCACCCCCATCGACCTATACTTCTGGTATAACCAACCCGTTTATTCTGCAATGACACATGCTAAGCTTCGATAGATCATGCCGCTCTCGAGAAAGCAAGCCAGGGACCCGACCCCAACCAACTCATGGACACGTACGTGGCTCCGATGAGCGAGCAGCCTGAATACATCATCGGAGACCACCCGGGCCCATATGTTGCTGAACGCTCCTTCAACATTTACACTCGTCTCGGTGCTCGCATGGCCCTGCTTGGTATCGATGCACGTGTAGAGGTCAGTGAAATACCCTCTACTGATAGTTTGGAGCTAACTGTTTGTACAGCGTACGCGTCACCAGGTCAACTATCCCGAGACATATACGAAGGTTTTCCAGCGACTCCGTTCTGAGCTCGAGGCAGCAGTAGCAGCAGGAGAGCCAATCAGGCATCTGATTCTGCTGTTGGGTATTCCCATTGCATATCCAGTATGTGCATGTATTCAAAACAACACAGTTTAAAGAAAGTGGCTAATCTATTGTAGCGCTTGACATGGCTCGAAAACATCTTCCGCAGTCCAGTCATGGGCCCCATCAAGATGCTGAACAGAAGATTTGGCCTCGGTGGCAGTCTGTTTAACCAATTTGACGGTAGCATCGATCTGTTGGATGATCTGGATGACCATTACACGGCAAGGACACATAAGAAAGAACGCCGGCAGCTGATTGTTGAGCTTCAGAACGTGGCTGCTCAATTCAATGCACGCGTGACAATTCTTGGAGGCGACGTGCATCTGGCAGCGCTGGGACGATTCTACTCTAACCCAAGCCTCAAGATCCCTGTGGAAGAGGACCACCGCTACATGGTCAACGTTATCTCATCAGCGATTGTCAACAAGCCGCCACCAACGGCTGTAGCAAACCTCCTGGCCAGGAGGAACAAGATCCATCACTTGAACGCCAAGACGGATGAAACTCTATTGGACTTATTCAACAAGGACCCGGGCGACTCGAATAAGACGGCTAGCCACAATCATTGCACGATGCCGAGTCGAAACTTTGCGACGATAACTGAGAACTCGCCCAACAACCCGGGCACGCACAATGGAAGTGTAGACGAAAATGAAACTGAGACATCCGAGCATACATTCTTGGGCAACGATGGCCACAAGGCTCTTCACAAGGGCGAAGTGCAGGCTGGAACAACCCACAAGGCTTCCTCACGACAGACTCACGGCAGGGCCAATGATGGAACGCTTGATGTGTGCATCAACGTGGAAATTGACCAGCATGATAAAGAGGGAAGAACAGAGATGTACGGGTTGACAGTGCCGTTACTCAACTATCGGATCAGAGATGAACCTGTCACGCCCAGGGAGTCGGTAACCTCGGGCAGTCAGCATTAAGAAGCCGAAAAGGCTAAACAGAAAAAAGGAGAATATGACGAGGATGGAGGGTTCGGTTCCGGCAGGGATTTCTGCCACCGTCTATCTTCTATGACAGTCCCCAAGATCGACCGTTCCCATAAGTATATTGTGAGAGATACCCAGCCCATCACGGTTTTTCGAGCAGTTAGAGGGGAGCTATTCTCGTGAGGTAGTGTGTGTCTGTTCATACATTATGCCCTCCACGCTACCTTTGGTGTAACAAGAGTCGGGGGGGAGTTGTTTAAAAGGGATAATACGGGTGGGGGGAAAAGGTTGGCGAGTTGACGGTTACCTTTGGATTCTTATGTTCATACCTAATTGACTGCATCTACATTTGTAGGCCATGACAAGAATGTGTGGGAGAACGTGCATATGAAGCTTTAATGTAAAGCATTGTAGCATCAGGTAAGGGCTTTCGTCTCCATGATCACCTAACGTTAGATACCTAGCGGCTCACGGTAGTATCTGAGATAGCGCGTGACCATGCAAGTTCCCCACGTTCGGCAAAGTGCGGCCATATGCTATCAAGCACGCCAGTCTGTAGCTCTCACTTGGAAACCCGGGGGGGGAAAGAGATGATTGGCTCTCTAAACATCATGAATAGAAAAACTATACATAGGCAATCCCTCTCAAATTGCGAGCCTATTCTAGCCGAGAGAATCCCCTGTGAAATTTCCTATCCTAAACCTCATGTCGATATCGGACTTTGTTCAAACCAAAGAAAGAAACAAAGTGTCCGTGCGCCTAGCGGTGCGGCTCTTCACGGACCTGAGAGAAAAAGAAAAAGATGTACAAGGCCCCATCTGCCGAGATCGCTCAGAGGCGATTGGCCAATCATGACCCGACGGTGATAGCTGGGCTACCTGGGGAAGAAGAAAGCTGGGGCGACGTCATGTAGCATGACCCCACGCTGTTGGCATTTTAGGCCGTGATAAGCCGCGAGTCGAGATAGGATTTAGTACGATTAGCTTCTGTTTTACTACTGTTGAGGAGGAGGTTCTGTTACGCGAGGTCTGAGTCGTGATGGATTGGAATTTCTGTTAGTCAGGCCCGTTGCCTTGCCACATTTCTTCTACTTCTCCTCCTCCTCCTCCTCCTCCTCTCCCTTCTTCTCCATTCTCTTCGTCTTCCGTCTTCGATCGTCGTCAAATAAAAAGCACTTTTTATTTCTGTTGTCTTTCCTTGCTTGTGTGATACCCGTCTCTCATCCTATTCTCCCTTCGACGACTCCCGATAACGAAGAACAACCCCTACATTCGTATTTACAATGTCTTCCATGTTCCTCAACCGGGCTGGTGCCCAGAGTCTCCGCACCGCTGCTAGATTCCAACAGAAGCGAACGGCTGCTACTCTGGCTGCTTTCAAGACCCCGAAGGTCTTCAACGAGCCCAACCACCACTATATCAAGGGCAGCGAGCAGCGTGAGGGGCTGACTGCTGCTGTTGAGCAGTTCAAGAAGAAGCTCCCCATCGAGGTTCCCGTTGTTGTTGGCGGCAAGGAAGTAAGTTTGCAATAGCTGGGCGATTTTCTACTACTCATGACACACTGCTGTACTTGAAATCCCATCATCATCGTCGTCGTCATCATCAAATGCCAGATTTGCATCTAACGCACCACTCTCTTTCTAGATCAAGGCTTCCGCCCTCTCCAAGCAGCAGAACCCTGCCGACCATGCCACCACCGTTGCCTCTTACCACACAGCCACTACCGCTGATGTCTCGGCTGCCATTGACGCTGCTCTAGCCGCCAAGCCCGCCTGGGAGGCTCTCCCCTTCGCCGACCGAGCTGCTGTCTTCCTCAAGGCCGCCGATCTCATCTCCACCAAGTATCGTTACGAAATCATGGCCGCTACTATGCTAGGTCAGGGCAAGAATGCCTGGCAGGCCGAGATCGACGCCGCCGCCGAGCTGGCTGACTTCCTCCGCTTCAACGTCCACTACGCTGAGCAGCTCTACAGTATCCAGCCCGAGCACAACTCCCCCGGCGTCTGGAATCGTCTCGAGTACCGTGCCCTCGAGGGTTTTGTCTACGCTGTCAGCCCTTTCAACTTCACTGCCATTGCTGGTAACCTGCCCGGCGCCCCCGCTCTCCTCGGAAACGTTGTTGTCTGGAAACCCAGTGACTTCGCCATTGCCTCCAACTGGCTCGTCTACCAGATCCTGATCGAGGCTGGACTTCCCAAGGATGTGATCCAGTTTGTCCCTGGTAACCCTGTCGACATCACCAAGGTTGTTCTCGAGCACAGGGAGTTTGCTGCCCTCCACTACACCGGCAGCACTGCCGTTTTCCGCCAGCTGTACGGCACCATTGGCCAGGGTATTGCGGAGGGCCGATACCGAGGCTACCCCCGTGTCGTTGGTGAAACCGGCGGCAAGAACTTCCACCTGATCGACCCTACCGCCGAGATTGACAATGCCGTCAAGCAGACTGTGCGTGGTGCCTTTGAGTTCCAAGGTCAGAAGTGCAGTGCCACCTCGCGACTCTACGTCCCCAAGTCCATGTGGCCCGAGTTCAAGGAGAAGCTCATTGCTGAGGTTGAGTCTCTCAAGATTGGTAACCCCACTGAGCACTTCAACTTCATGGGTCCTGTCATCCACGACGCTTCCTTCAAGAAGCTCTCCGGCTACATCGATGAGGCCAAGAACGACAAGGACCTCGAGCTTGTCGTTGGCGGCAAGTATGACTCCTCCAAGGGGTACTACATCCACCCTACCATCTATGCCACCACCAACCCTAACCACAAGTTCTTCTCGACCGAGTTCTTTGGTCCCATCCTGACCACTTACATCTACGACGACGCTGCCCCCAACGCCGTCCGCGACGTCTGCAAGCTCATTGAGACCACCTCTGACTATGGTCTGACCGGCTCCGTCTTTGCTGCTGACCGTGAGGCTTCCCGCTTTGCCGAGGAGCACCTCCGCAACGCTGCTGGTAACTTCTACGTCAACTGCAAGAGCACCGGTGCCGTTGTTGGCCAGCAGCCCTTCGGTGGCTCTCGCGCTTCCGGTACAAACGACAAGGCCGGTAGCCAGAACCTCCTTACCCGCTTCGTCAACGTCCGGGCCATCAAGGAGGAGTTCACCCCCACCACCAAGGTCACTTACCCCAGCAACGAGGTCTAAGTGCTGCAAATGAAAGGATTGAATATAGAGGGGAGTTTGGATGTCATGACACCACGAGATAGTTGACTTGACTGGATAGATTCCGTGCAGGGCAGACACCCACGAGACGAAAAGGAAAAGCAAATATCCCTACCTGGTAGCATGACTAGCTGCCCCAGGTTATGGGAAGATAGCGGTCGATCAAACACGACTTGTTGCAGCTCAGATGAAAACCGCTACAGGGATCCTGAGTCGCTACTGTTGTTAAGTCAAGCCTTGATCGTGGGCCTATGAGGAACAAGGGGTAGTAGGTTCTTTAAGAGCCGCCACAGGGTCCCTCCCCCACGTTGGCTCATGCGAGACGATGATGGGTGGGATTCGCCAAAATGATGGGGTATACTGTATGATAGAGATGCCGGCGACGTCTGATAGACGCGCACGTGCTCATTCCAGCCCAAGAAGGAAAAGTAAAGCCATGATTTCTTTTTATTATTATTGTTTTTATTTTATTTTTCAGCTGCAAGCCCTCCTTCTTCGACTTCAAAAGTTCAGGCCGAGTGAGCATTGTGAACTAGCGGTGCCATGGTCCGAGATGGTAAGCGCTTGTCCAGATGTTGTTGAGTCGTGAACGATGGGACACGTGCCCCTCTGCATTGGTTGTTCATCTCTGGCAAAATGGAAACCGAGTGTGCGGGCTGATATTTCTACTCCAAGCATGAGGTTTTGGCTTCCAACCTTCTCGATGACTTGTGGAGTCGTCGATGGCGGAGACGGAGATCAAGATTGGAAATCTATCATTCTCCATTCTCACGGGCTCACATTCTAGTCTCAGCATCTGGGCGAATCAAATTGCAAGCCGAAATTAAAAACAATTGATCTGTATAAATGCTTTCCATGGTTATCAGTTAATACTCTCTATTCTTAACTCGGTCTTTTGCAGTATCAATCCGAAGAGCTTGTTGGTTGGGGTTGGTCAATTAAGCTTACTTACCTGGTGGGTTCGACTCACAAACGCCCATTATCCTGGGTCATCATAGTACCTCAACCACCCATGTCAATCGACAAAAGAGCCAAACAGGTGCCAATGCCGTGCGATATCAGCGCTCGTGCCCCCTAATGCAGATCCCAAGTAACTTCTCTTGACATCAATCCCAGACTTTTGCTTGTGCTTCTGAGACTTGGCCCCTGCCACCAAAAAGCCCACGGTGACCACGTTGATGAATTCCCCACGCTGATTCGCTCACCACCGAAGAGAGCACGCGACCATTTTCTCGTTGATGCTTGGTCCATGAACTCGCATCCCTTCAACCCGGTCCTTCTAGGTTAAAGTTGTACGAAGCCTAGGCGATAGTCTGCCTCCCAGTGCCCTGGATTGGAGGGAAGAAGCGGGTTCAAACGTGAAACTCTTTCGCCTTTGGGACTCAGGGAGGGGCTGTTGCGCGTACGTAGATGCCGAGCTCCCTATCTGTACAGTAGTTTTATCGTTAGACCAGGTCTCTTTGTTCTTGGTATCCAGTTCAATATCATTCCCGCGTGCCCTTTTATTCGAACGAGATTGGAACTTGACTGACCTTGACTGAAGACGGCTGCCATCGAGACTATCGACCACTTCCACCTACGATAACCACGTCGATATACCTTGTTCTCTGACAAACATTCTTCCTTCTGAAGCATTTCTAGACGAAGACAATATATCGTTGCTTATCACTTGCCTGTATCCAAGAATAAGAGCCCAGCGTACCGGCTGATACGCCGTGATCCGACTGGGTACCTTACTTCAAGCATCGCCGAGATGCCGCAACCAGGTCTCCCACCCACACCTGGTTCTTCATCTGATATCAAGGGCAAAGATGGAATTCAGCAGCTCGCATCTTTCCAACTCTCGTTTGAGCTACCTCCCCCAGCGATCCATGATGCATCTCGCATCTCCCCTACAATGTCCTCCCGGGTTTCACCCACGGATACCAGGTCACACCAGCCCATCACCTCTCCAGGATCAAACTATCCTATGCAGCCAGCCGAGACCGTAAAAGCACGCCGTCGTTCCACTGTTGCGAAGGAAACAAGAGACACCTTATTTGCCCTGCCGCCGCCGCCGACCCGATCTCGCAAGATCATTCAAATGAAGCCTCGACAAGAAGGTAACGACGAGAACAGTCCCAAGGCCAAAGCGAAGACGACTGGCAAGGGTTCTGCGACAGCAAAGACAACACCATCCAACTCTAAAACCGCAGCAGGGACAACAGAAAATGCAGCTGACGACGACAAGACGAAGAAAAAGCAGCCCAGTGCCACGAGTGCGGCAGGACGAAAAATCGCTAGGAAGACGGCGCACAGCCTTATCGAGCGTAGAAGGAGAAGCAAGATGAATGAGGAGTTTGCTGTGCTCAAGGACATGGTTCCAGCTTGCACAGGAGATATGCATAAACTGTCTATCCTACAGGTATGTTCTGTACTCTTGGTGTTGAGAAAATACAGCAACTGACCAGATACCTGTTTCTTCAGGCCTCGATCGAATACATTCGATATCTAGAAGATTGCGTATCCCAGTTGAAAGAACATCAGGAGGATGAGAGTGGCCAAACCGAGTCTGGTCCCCAAACACCCACGGCTCTTGACCGGTTGCCGTCCATTCGTGAATTTCATCCGACCTTCCGGGCAGATCCAGCTGTCGATGATGATATCGAGATGGAGGATTCTGATGTGACGTCGCCCACCATGACTGCGATGTCGGATCGAAACGCCCGCCACACGTCAATATCTCCCGCCTTACCACCTCGAGATGCTCACCATCGAGCGCAGTCATGTTCATCCGTATCCACAGAACATCGCCGCTATAGCTACAGTGTTTCAGCTGGAACGTCTCCCGCTTTCGGCCCGCAGATCTATACGGCGCCGCATTACGCTCGTAGCGAGGCCTCTGCACCAGGGTCAGCTTTGACAAGTCCGGCGCTCAATCCTCAAAGTGAACTTGATCAAGAAGCTATGGCTGCACTATTGATGTTGAACAATGAGCGTCGTGATTCCAAGGGTCGAGGGTTATCGGTGCGTGATCTACTCAGCACATGAGCAAGGGGACTGTCGATGCGCCATGTTAATTAGAGTCGAGTGAGAATAAGTTGGTGGCTTCTTGAAATGCCATTCGGCAGCAACGTCTCACCTAATTTTAAGGATTTCATCATGTCGTTGGATGCGCAAATGGAGGCAGCTGGGAGTGTTTGGTAAAAGATGCCAGAGCGCAGGGAAGCCCCATGCTGTCAGAGACATTAAATAGCTCATGGATTAGCATTAATTGTACGCTTGAGAAAAGTGTAAGGAGAAGTAAGGGTATCCAGGCATTTATCGGCTTAGGTACTTGTGATTTGTTAGGAAAAGAAGTTTTAGTAAAGTGAGGGGAAATCTCTTGAGTTGGTCAAGCTCTCTACTATAAAGAGTTGGAAAGAACCAGGATCTGGGGGGCGACGTTGAATGTCAAGGGTTCTTTCCTTTAGCTGTCTTATTCACCTTTTCTTAAGCAGGTTTCTATTCTATGCGCTAACATGGTGCGAAAAGTGTTATTTCTTTATGGGAATATTAGAAAAGGATGCATATTGTGGATAGAAAAAGCAATGTGTATCTCTTAGAAGACCATATATTCTTAACAGCGTCGGTCAGTTTAGCCTGGTGTTAAGTACAGGCGTAAACCTACCACATACGGCGAAAGTATTTCTTACGATGAAAAAGGTCATATCGGGAAACCTCGTATCGTGACGGGGTAATGGAGCATGTTAGAAGCTAGGTGCTTCTTAAACGCAATGCTGGCCATTGGTGCAGTTGAGTAGGTAAGTGTCTCATGCAATATGCTGGATGACTCCCTACAACACAAGTGAAATGTATAATGATTACAACATGTTATCTATAAAAACAGTGATATATCATCACATATTTAAAAAAAAAAAAAGGCATAACTAGCACATGTTGTATCCTTCAACTACCTAGAGCTTGAGTCTTTGGCTGCCAGCTATATCATCTCGGGCATCCTTTACTAAAAAGCTGTGCAAAGTTAGATATGCCATAGAAGGTACCTCTTCGTGAATGACTTACTTGTACCATAGAACTGTCGGTCCAATAGTCATGAGATGCCACAAACTATGTGCGTCAACGCAACCCAGCCAAGGTGGGAAGTCGAAGAGTTCCATGCTCATGGCAAAGATAATCCAGGCCACCGCAAAACCAGGCCAAGCCGCCCATATGCGCCGTGACTCTCTGTATCTGTTGAAACTGAACCACGTCCAGAGAACATTCTGCACAATGCCTGCTGCTACATTCGCAGCCATATTATACGTATAATCCCAACGCACAAACTTGAGGTATGAGACATGGCCCAAGAAGAGAGTGGCGCAAAGAAGCGACCAGACTCGGAGCGCTGTCCGTCTTCGGGGAGTGCGTTTGTCCAGTCTGAAGACCCTCACAATTGTATAATACAAGCCGTAGAGCACATTGGCGCCGGCGCCAAAGTAGTCGAGCTCCTCGGTAACCCCGAAATCGCGGGTATGGAAGATGGAACTGAAAACCCACGAGGCAATGCCAACATACGCTAGCCAATCATAGAATATTCGAAGAGAGTATGATTTGGGTATACTGGCCTGGACCTTCTTCAAGCCGTCCCAATGTGCCCATAGATTACCCAGGGAAAACAGGACACTAAAAGGTTCCTGCATGCCAAGAAAGCGATAGAAGGGCCATTTGCCATAGAATTGCTCAACCGCTTTGCCCGCGGCTATACGTTGGCCCGTTATTATATGCTGGCAGGCATAGTCGCATTCGCTGGCGCAAGTCCAGAATAGGAGACGGTGTAGAATAGCTGTTAACCGCGGAAACGTATATCAGCGGGGAATGCTTCAATGGCAGGATCGCGAACACGTACGAATTGGAGTCTGAGGTTTATCAGGAGCGCAATTTTCGGAATTGCAGACCTATGGTTGCTGTTAGCCCATGATCGTTTTGCGCCGAGATATTGGCACCAGCTCACCTTAAGACACTCTTTAAACTCTGGTAACTTGTCGCCAGCCGAGGCATCGACAATAGCTGCGAATGCGAGAACCAGGACGGTCAAAGAGAGAACTTGCGCCCACGACCACCCCCGCTGAGTTGCCATTGCGAGCGCATCGACCTATTTCCAGGCGGAGAAGTGATTGGAAATGGTGCCAAGCCACATATGAGAGAGGAGGTGTAGCCAAGCTTGTGTTGTGCTGGAAGATGTGGCTCACTCAGGCTCACTGGCAGCTTGACGTAGCTCGGGTATGATTGGTCAAGAGTCTCTTGGCTGCCCAACGCGTGGTATGATATCAGGGTATTAGAAGTTTTGCTATCAGCGGAGATGGTGGAGTGGTTATCACGTTGCACTCAAGATTGTTAAGATCTTCTTCAGTAGTCTGGGGTTCTTTGCAATGCCGCAAGGCGCCTGGGTTCGAATCCCAGTTTCCGCACTAACTTTTGACGTTATCCGTTGATAATATTAGCCAAAATATTTTCTCTTTTTTATTTTGTTACCAAGGCGGCGAGAAAAATTGAGCAATTAGGTCTAGATTTTTAATATCTTCTTAGATAAAATATAAATATTTAAACTAAATTATAAAACTAATACTAAGTTACTTTATTATCTATATAGTTTTAGTAAATATATTATACTGGAAATATATTATTAAAATGGAATTCTACGGCTTAAAGTATATACAGGCTAATTATTAGCATCTAGAAGAAAATTGCAACCCCATCCAGCTACTGATATAAGACTTCGAGCCGTTGCTAGGCAACCGGCAACTCCCTGATTGGACCACTGTTTTCTCGTGGGACAACACGCCTTGTTCTTCCATATCTATTTTCACTTTCCCAGAGACGCGATAGTCTCGAGTTTTGGAACTTGTCTTGCAACCCAAGCAATGACAATAATAATTCACCTGTAGTAAATATCTTAATTTTCGTCGACTACCACTAATTTCTCACTACTTCGATCATTTCACGTCCGAACGCGCTCTATCTCGAAAAAACAACATCGAAATGGCAACTGCTTCGCCTACACCATTAGGGAACGGCCTGGTCCGGAGAACATCCCAACGACAAGCTCTTAGAAGACTCCCTTCGAGATCGACCATGAGTCATAGCGAGAGCTTCACTGCTCCAACTAACCCGCCTCTCCCCAACGGCTACCACCAAAAACCACAACAATTCCACGATGACAGCTCTGAGGACGAGATCCCGGTACCTATGAAGCTCAGTGCTCTCACCAAAGCGCTTTTGAACGATGGTGCCCCCGCATCTTCTGAGCGACCTCCTTCACCACCTCGAACGCGGCGACGCACCAGTGCCTTGGACGCGTCAATCTCTTCAGCTAGCGAAACCCGTCGACACTTGAGATCCGGAAGCGTACAACCTCACGAGCCAAGGCCCTCGAGACCGACCAGCCCAGCTGTCGCGACAAGTCGAGAGATTAGCCCTGTGAGAAAGAGAGTAGTTCGTTTAAGCAATACACCACAGAGTCTCGGCCAGATGAAGCCCACCAAGCGAAGATCCACCTCAGTGTCGCGTTCGAACCAGCAATCCCGGCCTCAAAGCCGTCCTGACAGCCGCGAAATGTCTCCTGATGAGAGAAATGATTCGAAAAACGATTCCAAAGATTCCAAGCATGACTCTCAACTAGACGTGAACACCCCAGCACAGGGAGGACGCGTCGTGCGGATCAACGCTGGGTCTCCTAGTAACCGGAGTCGTATTGGCTCCACCGGCCCTTCGTCAGGGAGATCTATGGAGCGATCTATGCTTGATAGGTCTGTCATTGAAGACAATGACCAGCCCGAAGAGCCTGCTACAATTGCGCGAAATCCCCCTCCCTTCCACCATGGCAGTGTTTCGCGATATCCCTCGACAAGCACGAGGAATCGACCTGACGATAATCCCAACTTGCAGGGCTCCATGCGTGTCAAGCGTGTCGGAAAGGTCGCGGGCAGCTTCTTGAGCGGACCAGCCAGACGCGGTCGCAGGAGACAGAGCGAAGAGGAGGGAGAAGGAAACCTAGACGGAGAAATGATCTTCTCCAGCCAAGAGTCAGAGAGCCAGGCCGCCGAGGACCAACACGCTGCCTCATATTATGGAGACGCTGTGCGTGACTTTAACTCTGGAAGCCCAGTTAGCGGACACGCCGCTGCTAGGGCCATACATCGACGGAATGCTTCGAATATGGACCTAAGATTAGGCTCTGCAAGACCGTCTCCCCTAGAGACTTCCCCTCGTGAACCCACACCTGAACCAGCGCGAGCCCCCGAGCCTGAACCTAAACCAGAGCAGAACGACGAGGAGATTCACTATAAGCTTCCTACTTCCCGTCCAGAGCTCCCCTCTGGCTGTGACCAAGAGAACGATGTCCTGGCAAGCTACAAGAGGACGAAACCACCTGTTGATGTGCTTTTGGATAAGATGCCCAAACGACCGATGAGCGCCGACCCTGCTCCTCTTAGGACTGTTTCACCTGAGCGAAAGCCGCTCGCATCCATGGCTCGGAATACTCCTCTTCGTCAGGCTCCTCCACCACCTCCCAAGATGTCTGTCCTTGAGGCTGCCACGGCTACTGCGGGTGCGGCCACAACCACACAAGCAAAGCAGCGAAGAAACATTCTACGAGTTAACGGGGTGGCCTATACTCGACTCGACTGCCTCGGTCGTGGTGGTAGTGGAAAGGTGTATCGGGTGGCAGCGGAAAACGGCAAAATGTTTGCCCTCAAGCGTGTTTCTTTGGAAAATGCAGATGAGTCGACCATCAAGGGTTATCTTGGTGAGATCGACTTATTGAAGAAGCTCGGCGAAGTGGAGCGAGTTATTAAGCTGTTTGATTGCGAGATGAATAGGGAGAAGCAGATTCTTACTTTGGTAGGCTTTACACCAAACTTTGTCGGGATTTGTTTACTAACATGCTGTAGCTTATGGAGATTGGAGAGCTGGATTTCAATACCTTTTTGAGAAAGCGGTATAACCCCGAGGCCGCCAAATTTGATCCAGTATTTGTACGGTTCTACTGGAAGGAGATGCTCGAATGTTTGCAGGCGGTTCATCAGTGCGATATTGTCCACTCCGATCTTAAGCCGGCCAACTTCGTCCTAGTCAAAGGTCAGCTGAAGCTCATCGACTTTGGTATTGCCAACGCTATCCAAACGGATGAGACTGTCAATGTTCACCGTGAGACTCAAGTGGGAACCCCCAATTACATGTCACCGGAGTCACTCATGGACTCGAATGGTTCCCGGGGAGGCCGCGTTTCCGGCAGACCTAAGCTTATGAAGTTGGGCAAGCCCAGCGATATCTGGTCTCTAGGCTGCATGCTATACCAGATGGTGTATGGCCTTCCTCCATTTGGACATATCGCCAATCAAATGTCAAGGTGCCAAGCCATTATCAATTGGGATCACGAGATTGAGTTCCCCTCGCGTGGCATGGGAGGCATGTCTGTCCCGCCTTCGCTCATCCGGACGATGAGACGCTGCCTTAACCGTGAGCATCACATGCGCCCAACCTGCGAGGAGCTCCTGCACGAATCTGATCCCTTCCTCTATCCAGCCGAGCTCACCGACAAGGCTCTTCCCATCGACGAGGAGCTGCTTGGTAGAATCATCCAGAGCGTGGTGACAAGATGCCGTGAGCGGATGCCAACAGAGGCCGAGAGCCTAAGCGTTTGGCCGCAGGCTTATTGGGCCAGTGTAAAGAAAGCGATGGCTGGCAGAATGTAGCCACATAAACACACTGTTTGGGTTGTTAAGGCGCAGTTGCTCGCTGGATGAATGAGTTTTATGACCAATTTGAACGGATTAGAAAGAAAGCATTTATAGCTGGGAGTTGAGGAGTATCATTCTTGTCTTTCGCTGCATAGCCACATGCCTGTTTCTTCTATTTGTACTTCATACATGGGGGCTCTTGCTGTAATATGGATGAGCTCCTGATAGTTAATGGTGTTCATGACTTCAACCATGCGATTGAGTGGGATTACTAAATCCAAGCATTTCCAGCGACTTCTGAACTTGAAAGCTTGTTATGGCTTTGCAAAACACGTTTGCTTATTTTACAGCCAGCTGTGTGCTGGTAATCGTACAGCATTTCTAGGCATTTTCCTTATTTGTACATGTAATCAACATTTTTCAGTTGAAACAAATCCTCGGCAGCATGTGCCTACCATCCTCCCCGTTTTATCACACCTTACTCGATATCCTCCGCGTTCATGATATTCAGCTCCGAGATACGTAGAATTGTGTATCGATGCTTGCTCCTGGCCTGCCTTTTTCTTCGTTGCCTCCGCTTCTTCTTGATCTTGATCCGCAGGGGCTCAGATTCCGTTCCAACGACAGTAGCCCGGCACTCAAAAACTCGCTCATCAATATGGGGAGCACCCTTCATGGTGTAGTCCCTGCTACCAAGGATGCTTGCACGGTTGAGTCGCAGCACATCACCAGGTTGAACACCAGGCATTCGGAACGGCAGGCGGATCTGATCACCCTCACGGACGAGGTAGGGGAAGCCGTGAACGTGGACAGTTATATAGTGGTCCGGCTGGGCGGCGAGGAAAGGCAAAAGGTTCTTGACGGAGTCGTCCATGGGCTTTGGGGGTGGTGTAGGGTGACTGATCTTGAAAGCGAGAGGTCGCGGCTCGCTGGCCGTAGGGTTGGTTGCATTTTTGGGGTGACGCTCAGGGAAGGGCTCGATGATAGAAGCTGTAGTGTTGAAGGAGCGGGCACGCATTGGCAATAGAGATGCAAAGGCCGAGAGTCGCGCGCTGGAAGCTGGAAGCTCCAGCACAGAGCGGAAAAGTGCCCTACTCATTTTGGACCGCAGTGCCTTTCGGGCATGGACACTATCACTGGTCAACTGAATTGGCTTTCGGCCTTGAAGTCGTTGAATACATTAATTACCTTGGTAAGGTGTACCTCGAAAAAGTTCATTGTACGCCGCATGGGTCGCACCGGATAAGCGTAGCGCCGAACGCCGACTTGTTTCTTAGAGCCTCCCGATAACCGCCACTTTTTTTTTAATCGCCAGGCAAATTTCAGCATCAAACTCCACTAGACACAACCAAGTCCCTGCCTGGGCAATATCAACATCATGGTATGAATTGAAACGATCCATTTATCAGGATGAACGGCTAACCCCCTGAAGCCTCAGAACGAGTATATGGAAAGGTGGCGCAAGCTACACGGTCGCCGTCTCGATCATGAAGAGCGAGTCCGCAAGCGTACTGCCCGTGAGGGTCACAAGGCCTCGCAGGACGCCCAGAACCTGCGCGGTCTCCGAGCCAAGCTGTACCAGCAGAAGCGACACAAGGAGAAGATTCAGATGAAGAAGGCCATCAAGGCGCACGAGGAGCGCAATGTCAAGACGGCAGACGAGAAGGAGCCTACGACACCCATGCCTTCTTATCTGTTGGACCGCACAAACCCCTCGACTGCCAAGGCGCTCAGCAGCGCCATCAAGAACAAGCGAGCCGAGAAGGCTGCCAAGTTTGCCGTGCCTCTGCCCAAGGTCCGAGGTATCAGCGAGGAGGAGATGTTCAAGGTTGTCAAGACGGGCAAGAAGATCCAGAAGAAGGCCTGGAAGCGCATGGTCACCAAGCCCACATTTGTCGGACCCGACTTTACTCGACGCAACCCCAAGCACGAGCGCTTCATCCGACCCATGGGTCTCCGTTACAAGAAGGCCAACGTCACACATCCCGAGCTTGGCGTTACCGTGCAGCTGCCCATCATCAGCGTCAAGAAGAACCCTCAGAACCCTCTGTACACCCAATTGGGTGTTCTGACCAAGGGTACCGTTATCGAGGTCAATGTCAGCGAGCTTGGGCTGGTTACTGCTGGTGGAAAGGTTGTCTGGGGTCGATACGCTCAAGTCACCAACAACCCAGAGAACGAGGGCTGTATCAACAGCGTTCTGCTTGTGTAATATACTCAACAGCAGCCAAGCTTAATGTGGAGGGGTTCGTTTGCTGATAGTTCGGATGCATGTATTGGCGCCAGGGCGTTTTGGGTTACCATGCGAAAAAAAAAAAAGCCATGATGGTAGATGGTTGGTAAACGGGTTGAATGTCGACTGAAGATTCCCAGTTGCGATGAAGAAGACTCACTCGAGTTATAGGCCACACTCTGCAATATGCAGAACTTGATATAAGGCTGTAAATAGATATAAATATACAATCTAGAGGGTGCTGTAAGTACCTCTTCTGGTCTACTTTGTATACTTACCTACCTTTGGAATTTACTGCTTGTTTCTAGAGATTTTGGTATTAATACTTGCCTATATTAAACTGTTTATTATATTAAAATAAAAATATATTTGTAATTTTATCCCGAAGCTAAAAAAATTCTGCTAACGGCAGGGTTCGAACCTGCGCACTTTACGTAGTGGTGATTGAGTAATGAAACTTAAAACCACCGCCTTAACCACTCGGCCACGTTAGCGCATATGAGATCAACACAACTTCTGCAGAATAATAAGTAAGACTCTTGACTTTTAGAAGCCTAGCTGCCCTCTCTCAACTACCTAGATACCTCGTTATAGCATCGACTTTTTTGCTTGGTCGAATCTGACTAACCAAAAGTCGCTTGGTGCTGAGAAAAAAGGGTCCTTGGCCGCTTTCTTCAAAAATCGGGCGGTGACGGCGATAAATTATTTTCTGCCCAAGCTAGCAAAATCGCATCTGTCTGTGGTTCTTTCCGTCTTGCCTGCCGAACTTGTATCCTCCATTTTGCGACTTGTTTTTCTTTTTCTCAGATCTACATCGACAAAAACACATCGAATTTTCTCCCGCTCAACCGCTACTCCCCTTTCGATAATTAAAATGAGCGGTGACAAGATGGACGTTGAGCTTGCAGAGCAGAAGATGAACTCTATGGATCATAGTGAACAGCACTACTTCAAGAGGTCAGTTTGTACGCCTAGACAGCAAAGAAGTATTGCATGCTAACAGAACCTTCTAATTATAGCTACGATCACCATGGTACGAGCACATAGATGCCTCTGTCAACCAAAAACTTGTACAAAGATCTCCTGCTAACATATTATTGCGCTGCGAAGGCATCCACGAGGAGATGTTGGTATGAGCTCCCTCTGCCCCGCAGCCCTGGCGCTGCTCTGCTGTGTTGCGCGTCCGCTGACTAGGTTATCGCCATGACTATAGAAAGACGAGGTTCGCACACGATCGTACATGAACGCTATCATGCAAAACAAGCACATCTTCAAAGACAAGGTCGTTCTCGATGTTGGCTGCGGTACTGCCATTCTCTCCATGTATGTCCGAAACGAATCCCACCAAAATCTGCCCCTCGCCGTGCCCCGCGATTGCGGAACAGCATCCCACATCGCAGCGCGACCTCCTCTCTTTTCACTTTTGCCGAGGCTCAGAAATAAATTGAATGAACTCGAATTAACACGAGTTATCACAGGTTCGCCGCTAAGGCCGGTGCCAAGCATGTCATTGGTGTTGATATGTCCACCATCATCTTCAAGGCCCGTGAAATTGTCAAGGTCAACGGCTTTTCTGACAAGATCACACTTCTCCAAGGCAAGATGGAGGAGGTCGAGTTGCCTTTCCCCAAGGTCGACATTATCATCTCCGAATGGATGGGATATTTCCTCCTCTACGAGTCTATGCTTGACACTGTCCTCTACGCCCGAGACACATACCTCGAGAAGGACGGTCTCATTTTCCCCGACAAGGCCACCATTTTCTTTGCTGGTATCGAGGATGGCGATTACAAAGAGGACAAGATCGAATGTGAGTAGTCCAATTTACATGATCCTGAAGCCCGCTTTCTAATGTCTTCCACAGTCTGGAACGATGTTTACGGTTTTGACTACACTCCACTGAAGGCTACCGCTCTCTCAGAGCCCCTTGTCGATACCGTCGAGGTCAAGGCGGCTGTCACCGACCCTGCTCCAGTTCTGACCCTCGATCTTTACACCTGCACCACAGCCGACCTGGCCTTCCAGACCCCCTTCAAGCTCAATGTCAAGCGAGACGACTTCATCCACGCTCTTGTCTCATGGTTCGATATTGATTTCACTGCTTGCCACAAGCCTATCCGCTTCTCAACAGGCCCCCATACCAAGTACACCCACTGGAAGCAGACCGTCTTTTACTTTGAGGACGTTCTCACTGTTCAAGAGGGCGAGCAGGTCTCTCTCAACCTTGATGTCCGGCCCAACCAGAAGAACAGGCGTGATCTCGACATCAAGATCTCCTATGAGCTAGAAACTCAGGATGCCAATCGTGCTTCCAAGGGTGCACTTGAATACCGCATGTGCTAAGGGGTTTGCTCAGTTCATGCTCACTTGTTGCTAATGACGACACGAAAAAAATTCTCAGGGGAAACACTAAGCGGACAGGGGATTATATACATGTGGAATCTTGGGAGCTGTGTACAAGGCGGACGGCGTCTTCTTGCATCTTATATGGGGTAAAGTATTTTCATGCTAGAAAAACAACGTGAGCGAGGGATGGTTGGCGCGGCTGATTGACGACCCGTTATGAGTGATACCATAAAGAACAGCACTCCGGAGCTACCTAGTCAATAGAATCTTTTGCTTCAATAAGGTGCATGAGCTTGGTAACGGCGAGATAACAACTAGTATGAATCATGGCTTGGTTTCGTAATCAAAACAATGGTATTTTCATTCATCGTTACGCCGGGCTAAGCATATTGCTCTGTCCGGAAGCTCAATTCTGAGCTGGGTGTGATAACCTATTTTATTTGGAAGCATTTCTCGTTTCCTCCCCCCTCCAGCTACTCGCTTCCCCGAAAGCCGCTGTCTCCCCTTTTGTTTCTTTGGTTTACTCATCTATGCAGTATGCTGCGGCTCGACTGTGGCAAGAATGTGAGGTGACTGTTCTAGGAGCCAAACTGCTTCACAATCTGAGCAACCTTGTTGGCAAGCTCATCGGCCTCGGAGCGGGTGGCCGCCTCGGCGTAGACACGGCATGCATTCTCAGTACCACTGGCGCGGGCAAAGGAGCGGGCGTTGGTGTACTTCCTAACACACTGGTCGATCTCATCCTGGGCACCGGCAGGGTGGCTGAGGCGGCGCTCGGCGTCAGTGGTCTGGAAGAGGTCCTTGTTGCCGACCTCGACGCGGACGAGGCGGTTGGGAAGGTCAGTGTAGGTCATGGCCCAGTCCTTCAGGGTCCACCCCTTGTGAGCGAGAATAACCTCGACCATAAGCATGTCAGAGATGGCATCACCAACAGTCTGGTTGATGAGGTCGCTGACGGCAGCCAGGGTGTCGAGGGCATCTTTCTGGGCGGGAGACTGGGGCTCTGTCTCGCGGAAAGCACGGATTGCATCCTGAGAGAAGACAACGGTACCGTGGCCGTTGGCCTCGAAGTAAACGCCGACATCAAACTGGCAAGCAACGTGATGCAAGTGCTTCACACCTGTGGGAGTGCAGACGACGGGGAGCTGGAGGTGCTTCTCGATATAGTTGGTGCTGGCGCCATTGGCATAGGCGGTCTGGACAACCCCGATACGGAGGTCGTCGGAAAGGCCAGCAGAGCGAACGAGGTCGCCGATGAAAGAGGCATTGAGCGAAGAAATGCGGTCGCCGTCGAGCATGAAGAAGCCAGTATCGGGGTCGATCCAGTAGTAAATCAGACGGTCGGCGTCACCATCGAGGGAGCAGCACCGAATGCCGGGAACTGGCTTAGGGCTGGGCGGGGCTCGCTGCTTGGTCTTGACAAAGTCGGCTCCAGACTAGAAGAACAAGGTCAGTGGTTGAAATTGGGCTGCCAAGTTTGGAGTGGACTTACATCCAGGTTGAGAACCTCGGGGCGGAGAACATCGTCGTTGACGACCTTGATGTCAATGGTGTTTTCGGGGATGACCTTGAGCAGCTCAGAGAGCTTGGGACCTCCGACACCGTTGGCGCAATCGACAATGAGCTGGCCCTGGGGCTTGCGGCCTCGAAGAGCACGGGTGAAAGCCTCAGACATTTTCTCGTAGTATCCAAGCTCACTGACCTTGCCGTACGCCTTTGGGGTACCCTCAGTGTTGACACAACGGGTTAGGTAGTGAAGCTGGGGAGTGGTGAGGATCTTGTAGTCGGTGTACTCAATGTTTGTAGCCTCCAAGGCATCGGCAAGAGCAGCGACGAGAGAGTGGCCTGAGGGACGAGTATCGCGACCGTAGACGACACGGCCAGGACCAGAGAGGTCAATCTTGAGCTGAGTAGCCAGAGACTTGTAGTTATCGAGGAGCTCTTGGTCAGAGGGTGAGTTGACGAGACGGGTAGCATATGCCTCCCATTCTTGCTCGAGCATCTCACCCATGGGGTCGACGATCTTGACGCCGTTGTCTACGGCTGGGTTGTGGCTGGCGGTGACCATGACACCAATGGCCTGGCCATTGAGCTTACGGCTGCGCAGGCCAGCGAGGAGACCGACGCGGAATGAGACGCCATCAAGAAGGTCTGCCTTCATACGGAACCCCGCAGTGCCATAGTTGTAGACATGTTTGGGCACGATAGGGTGCTTTGCCGAAGCGGCGAGGATTTGTTCGTCAGACATTCTACGCAGGCTTTGTTTTTATCGGGATAAATGCAATTAGCAAAGTAGCATATGAGATGAAGAGCAGGCTGCAGAAGAATAAAAGAGAAAGAGAAAGCTCGAGGCTCCGTTTTTCTTTGAAACAATCGAGGCCTCCACCGTGATAAGGCGGGGGGACAGGAGCTATCCAACCCATAGAGGGGCAATGCTGACTACAGGGGGTCCAGCTACCTAGCCGCCAACGATCGGCGGCCCTGCAGGGCCTCAAGTCAGCCGCTAACGACGTAGGTACCTTACCTCCATAACTACCTACTTACCCGCTAATATCTAGGAATGATAGCACGTGTTTTCGTGTGTTATTCTTCCCCCTGTCTTCACAACGCGAGCCTCCAGTCGCGTCTTACTCGAAACTACAAGACGACAAGCTTAGGCCTCGACTATTTTTTACTCTGATCAACACGCTTCTCAGTGTCTGTAGTGAATTACTACTCGGAGCCTCTACCAAAACAACGACCGTGCTTACGCTGTCGGTGTTGTGCGACTCGGAGTGACGACATGGACGACGCCGACTCTGCTAACCCCCAGTTGCTGGCTTGGGTAAAAGAGTGGCTCGACCTGGCTCGTGAACGAAATTCAAAGGGTGTTACTACTTATAGGCACGCATATAACTCCCTGAAAGCATGCCCAATCACTTTTGAACATCCTGCACAGTTGCAGCAGCTCAAGGGATTTGGCCCCAAACTTTGCGAACGCCTCGAGCAGCAATTGAAGAAGCACTGCGAACAAAATGGCCAGCCTATGCCTCCACATCCTAGGTCCCGTAAGGCTGTATCAGCTACTGGAGATGATAACAACGGCGAGGGTCCTTCAAAACCTGCGAAGAAGGCACGAAAGCCCAAGGCCTATGTCCCTGCTTTTCGATCCGGAGCTTTCGCCTTAGTAGTTGGCCTCTCAAACATGGACGAAGGGGCTCCTGTTGGAATGACAAAGGCAGAACTCATCGAAATAGCACAGCCCTATTGCGATTCGTCCTTCTCAGCCCCTAGTGATCCCACCAAATTCTATACGGCTTGGAACTCGATGAAAACTTTATTGCAGAAAGAGCTGGTATATGAGCGAGGAAGGCCGTTACGAAGATACGCCCTGACTGACGAAGGATGGGAAGTTGCAAAGCGTATCAAGGAAACAGACCAATGGCAGGCTGTGAATGGTGTTAAGGACCCGATTCCAGCACAATCTGTTGTTCCAAACTTCCAACCTGATGCTATTCCTAGAGGAGGATCACCCTCTGTCGGAGTTTCTGTATCTGTGCCAGCTCCATCGGCATACCGGAATATCGTGTCTGATGGACCAACAATATCGGAAGACACTTCACTACCAAGCTTCACTCCCATACGACTCCCGCCCGGATCTTTTACTGTCCACCTGCTCCTGGATGTCCGCGAAGTCAGAGCAAAGACCGATCGCGACTATATGCAAGAAGAGCTCGCCAAGCAAGGGGTGAAACCCATTATGCGCAGCATGGAACTCGGCGATGCCCAATGGATTGCGAAATGCCATCACCCAAACCTGCTCTCGGTACAAGGTGCTGAGGGCGACGAGGTTGTACTGGACTGGATTGTCGAAAGAAAACGCCTGGATGACTTGATAGGGAGTATCAAGGACGGCAGATTTCACGAGCAAAAGTTTCGCTTACAACGTTCGGGTATAAAGAAAGTGATTTACATCATCGAGGAGATCTCCATAGATCCGGATGTGGTATCGAGATATGGTGATGCAGTCCGTTCGGCCATTGCCTCAACACAAGTGGTCAATGGCTACTTTGTTAAGAGGACGGCCAAGATGGACGATACAATCAGATATCTTGCCCGGATGACAGCCATGTTAAAGCGGACATACGAGACCAACCCTCTGAATGTTATTCCTACTGCCGTCCTTACATCTCAAAACTACCTCCCTCTGCTCAAGCACCTTAGGGAATCCGTATCACCGGGGTGGTACATTACTTATCCAGCCTTTTCATCGCTTGCATCCAAGTCGGAATCTATTACTTTACGTGACGTATTCCTCAAGATGCTCATGACCATCAAAGGGGTTACTGGAGAACGTGCGCTTGAGATTCAAAAGCGTTGGAAGACGCCGTATGATTTTGTCAAGGCTTTCGAGGCCTGTGGAAGTGGCGAGCAGGGTCTGAAACGAAAACGCGAGTTGGTCTTTAGCCAGATGAATCATCTGGTCGGGCGGAAAAAGTTTACCAAACCCTTGAGCCTCAAGATTGCAGAAGTCTGGGGTGATGCATGATGTGCGCACGTACGTATGCGCCCTAAATTTGAGAAAGCGAGAGAGCAGGGCCTCTCTATGATGGTCATTGAATGAATACTCTGAATAGCGAAAGGACAAGGATTGTGCCATGGAGACACTGATGCTTTGGTATTTCTCTTAGTTAAATGACAGTATCGTAATGTTGAGCATTGAGGTTATGTGGGATGAAGAAAGGAAACATGATACCCAAATCTTCAATAATGAAATATATTCAAGACTCGTCAGGCTTTGCTCCCAATCCTTGTGCCACAATCCTCTCGACAATCTTCTCAATAAAAGGAAACGCGCCCGCACTAGGTCCTGAACCGACAGCAGCACCCAGTGACTTTTCCGCATACTTGGCCATCATATCAACTTCAATGTTGACGGTGTCACCCTTCTTCTTCTGCGCCACAACTACCCTCTCCTGGGTGTAGGCAATCAGCATCACCTCCCACCACGACTCCTGGTCATTGACATTTGTAACGGTCAAGCTGGTGCCGTCAATGGCAACGTAGCCCTTGTACACAATGTAACGCATCATATCCTTGCGAGCAGGCTGGAAGCGGAAAGTGAGGGCATTGCCATCCTGCTCAACGGACAAGATTTCGGCGGTGGTGTCGACGTGACCCTGGACAAAGTGGCCGCCCATGCGGGTGTCAGCGCGGACAGCGCGCTCGAGGTTGACATTGCTGTTCTCCTTGAGACTGCCCAGGTTGGTGATGCGTAGGGTCTCTGGAGCCACGCCAATGGTGAAGGACTCGGGGGTGAAGGATGTAACGGTGAGACAGACACCATTGACGGAGATGGAGTCTCCATCGTGGCAGTCGGAGAGAAGCTTTGAGCCCGAGGGGATGGAGATTGTCAGAGACGTGCCGCCGGTAGAGTCATTGGTGTCGAGGTTGGAGACAACTGAGATGCATGTGAGTGAGTATGGCTTAACGGGGTTGATTATTAGTAACACTAACCTCCCACTTCTTCTACAATTCCGGTAAACATGATTGATTTTTTTGATTTTTTTTTTAAGCTATTTGCCTTGATATCGATGTTTACAGAATGATAATTGAGTAGCAGTAAAGGTCTAAGTCTAACGACGGTCTACGGTGATGACAAATTCTCTAATGAGTCTATCTCGCTGGTGAATAGGTAGTAGGTACACATTCCACTTTGCCCCGCGGATGCCCCGCATGGGGTCGAAAGAAATACCGAGACAGTGGATGTTGTATTGAGAGGAGAGTCCTATGCGTCGTGGCATCCTAATCGGCAAAACAGATTATAGAAAATCTTAGAATCTTTTTCTTCAACCACGGTGATGTTTTAGAATGGAAGTATACAGAACAATTAGAGGCTGGCTCTTTTTCTCTTTGTTTAACTACTATAGTAGTAGCCCGAGGAAATATTTTTGTCAGCTCGAAGCCCCTCAGTGAGGCACGAAGTTTGACAAGATCAATAGACAGACAATTGCATTATTAAAGATCCAATGCATAACACTACCCATAAGAGCCTGGCTTTTAACATCTATAGACTGTTATTAGAGACATGCATACATAATTATCTTACCTACCCCAGCAATACTAAGGTACCTACCTATGATAGTAAATGAGAGTATGACGTCTCAGTGCCAGCTCACGGGCCGTTATCGATAACCCAAAATTTTCAGTTTCTGCAACACCAAGCAAGCAAGCAAGCTTCTGGCAGGCTAGACCACCCATTACACATCTCTTTCTTTTTTTTTACTTCTTACAACGATTGTTTCTTAAATCAATCTTATGCCCATATAAATACTCACTACATACTACTCTGAGCAATCATTAATACGGCATTACGGCATTGGTTTTAGTCATCACGCTCTCCGCTTCACAAAGTTGGTGCAACATCATGGCACCCTCAAGACCCGACACCAAAAAGTCGAATCCCGACATCGCAAAACTTATAGTCGATGCGCAAACTCAGCTTGAAGTTGGAAGACTAAATGAGGCCGCCACACTCGCCCAGCAGGCCCTCGATGCGACCGGCCAGGGCGGCGACTTTGAGCTCAGCGCCGCCAACCTTCTCGGCACAATCTTTATCGAGTCTGGCGACGTTGATGAAGCGCGAGCGGCGTTTGAGCGCGCTGTTTTTCTTGACGAAGATGGCACCGCAGACGAAAAGATTGGCGGTGGCCCTGAAAAATTCCTCCTTCTGGCCCAGCTCAGTGAAGAGGGTGGTCTCGACAGCGTACAGTGGTATGAGCGTGGTGCGACAGCGCTTCGAAAGCAGATTGCGGCTCTGAACGAGCTTCGACAACCCACCGCCGAACAAAAGGCCGCAATTCAGGAGAAGCAAATCAAACTCGGCGGAGTCCTATGCGCTGTTGCTGAGGTTTACATGACTGACCTATCATGGGAGCCCGATGCTGAGTCGCGCTGCGAGGCTCTAATTACCGAGGCTATGCTCGTAGCGCCCGCAGCCCCAGAGACCTGGCAGACAGTTGCCAACGTTCGAATCTCACAGAACCGCGCCAACGAGGCCCAGACGGCTCTCCGCAGGAGTCTTGAGCTGTGGCAGAACCTCCCCCCTCAGCACCCCGATGTCCCCGAGTTCCCGACTCGCATCGCCCTCACCCGCTTGCTGATGGAGACCGAGCTGGAAGACGAGGCCTTGGGTGTTCTGGAGCGCCTCGTTACAGATGACGACACAAGTGTTGAAGCTTGGTACCTCGGCGGTTGGTGTCTCTACATCACCGGCGAGAAGCTCAAGACCAAAGCCGTCAAATCATGGAACGACAGCGCCAATACCAGCGAAGAATGGAATGGTTTGTGGAAGTCATCGCGACAGTGGCTTATGCAATGCTTGAAGTTGTACGACCTGCAGGATTACGAAGACGAGCGACTGGGCGAGCATGCCAAGGAGTTGTTGTCAAATATCAACCAGGAGCTGGGTGAACCTGTTGATGGTGAAGAGGATGAATGGGAAGATGCCAGTGATGGCGCAGAGGACACTGAAATGCAAGGTTGATGGGGAATCTGGATGGAAAGGGTAGAACGGGGCATTTTGTTCGGCGTTTAGGAAGAAAAATGGGCATTTCTAGAGGAAGTCTTGTTACCTCTGGTATATAGTTGAAGCTGGATGGGTTCATACCCGAACTCTATGTCAGAACTCGTGATACATGGAACTCTCGTGTCAGCTCTTGGTTGCTCAGAGCCAACATGTGCTGCTTTTCTTCGTCTGTGTAATAATCCATCGTCTCATTTCATAGCAGGCTGCCCGCCTTTTCCTTGTATTCAAGCCCAAACTCCCAGAAATGCACCTTCGCTATACGTCTCTTTATGCGGCCTCAACCTTGAGCTTCTCGACAGCCTCAACTGGCATGTCATCTTCCTCCTCGTCACCCTTACCAGCAAGACCCCTCTCCCAGAGTTGCTTGCCCGTCAAGCGAGCGGGCTCCTTAACTTTTGCCTTCTTAAGCTCTGCGAGGCGCTCATCCTCCTCCTGCTGCCTCTTCTCCTCCATCTCCTTTAGGAAGTCCTCACGCCACTTGAGGAATGTCTCTGGTGTCACAGCGGTGCCGTGGAACTTTTTATTCTCCTCGGCCTCGGCGGCAAGCAGGACTTCCTCCTGGGCCTTTGCGATGGCGTCTTTGCGGTCCTGAACGAGCTGCTCGGCGTTCTCCTTGAGTGTAGAAACTATCGTGAATACCATGGCCATACCGAGGTTTTCTTGGATGGTTTCGTCGAGGCTGGCGAGAAGCTGGTCGCGATCATCGGCAACGTTGAAGTGCCCATGGGGGTTGGCATTAGGGGGGGCGAGGATGTCGAGATGGGGAGGCTTTTCGGGGTAGTCTTCTGGATACCTCACTTGGAGAAGCATAGTAGGAGGCTCTTCGTCTTCTTCATCAAGGATATCTAGCGCGACTGATACTCTAAACTCGGTTTCAGAGATATCTACATGAGATTGATTAGGCACAGGAGGGAATAAGACATCTTTTCAACCGGCGAGTGTATACCTGTAATTTCATCAGGGAAAATAGACTCGAGCACCTCACGCTCTTCAACTTGATCTTCTCGTCCCATCTTGGTAATTTCTCACCAAGAGCTTCTAAACTGCAAAAGGTTGCTTTGGGAGGCGTTGAATATGACGGGAGTTCTCATGAGAGTGGGGAGGTTTCCAGGCCGCGGGGTGAGCGTAACAGGACTAGCGGCTCGCTGACCGCCCGGCAGTTTCCATCAGTATTGAGTGACAAGGCGACTTCACTTAGACCAAGGTACCTTTACTGTATAAGCTAAGATCAACTTGTGTTTTTCCATCAATTGAAAAGTATGAAAGACCAGCACCTGATACTTGAAGTTTTATGTCAGTTTGTTGGCTTTCCTGCATACAAAGTAAGAAGCATGTCGCACAGAGTACAGATATAGGAGATAAACACAGCGTGTTCACCATAAATACATTATCAGCACTAGATTAGCAAAGTTTTTACGAAAAGCAAATTTGCATTATGATTTTATGTATATATATCTACTCAGTACTTATTCACGACACTTATACTGTCTGAATACCATAAACTTGATTAAATGCCTACCTGGGTAAATACGTATGATGAAAGTAACGAACTTTTAGATACAAAGGTTGCACGTGACGCTATCAGGTGGATCTTCTCTTATCAGTTAGAAGCGACGGCAGGTCAATCTTATCGCCAGAAAAAAAAGTTGCGAAGACCGAACTGCGACTCTGCATCCACGACCCCATACCAAAGTTCAATACAATGGCTACCAAAACCGCAGCTGTTGGCAGCAAGCGAAAATCCGCTCCGGGCGGCAAGGTCAAGACTGATTCTGAGGCTAAGAAGGCTCGGCTTGACGTGACCAATATTCGAAAGCAACCCGTTGAAGAGCCAGAAGACGATTCAGATGTTTCAAACGACTCTGAAGATGGCGGTGCCAATCTGAGCGAAGAAGCTTCCAAGAAGCTCTCTATTGGCGCTTCAAATGGAAAGACTTTTGAGCGAGGTATGCTTATTCTCTTACCATATCACGACCTATGCGCTTGAACCATGCTAACCATCTTCAGGTCAAACTTCGCGCGAATCTCATGCCAAGCAGAAGCAGCTTGCTCAAGAGCGCAAGGCCGCAAAGCCTCTTGCCGACGAAGTCCAACGCACAAAGAAACTGTGGGAGCGACTGCGAAGAAAGTCCCACGTGCCCAAGGAGGAGCGACAGACATTGGTTGACGAGCTATTCACCATCATCACCGGTCGCATCAAGGACTTTGTCCTCAAGCACGATGCTGTGCGAGCTGTGCAAACCGCCATCAAATACGCTACGCCCGACCAAAGAAAGCAGATTGCCCGTGAGTTGAAAGGCACATATGCCCAGCTTGCTGAGAGTCGATACGCCAAGTTCCTGATTGGAAAGCTTCTGGTCCAGAACGATGAGGAGATCCGAGATATTATCATTCCTGAATTCTACGGCCGCGTCCGAAAGATGATCAATCACCCCGAAGCATCGTGGATTCTCGATGATATTTACCGAGGTGTCGCGACAAAGGAGCAAAAGGCCATTCTGCTCCGCGAGTGGTATGGCCCTGAGTTTTCCTTGCGCGAGCTCACCAAGGATACGAAGCCTACGGCTGATCTCAAGAGCATTCTCGAGGCCGAACCCAGCAAGCGAGGCCCTATCATGAAGAGTCTGGTTGAGTTGATCAACTCTCTTGTTAACAAGAAGATGACTGGCTTTACCATGCTCCACGACGCCATGTTCCAGTACTTTTCCAGCACCCAGACCGGCACCGAAGAGTTTACTGAGTTTATCGAGATGATCAAGGGTGATGAGAGTGGAGACTTGCTCAAGAACATGGCCTTCACTCGCAACGGTGCCAAGCTCACCTGCCTACTTCTCGCCCACGGCTCCTCAAAGGACCGAAAGCAGATCCTCAAGACTTACAAGGACACCTACCTTCTCATGTCTGGTGACATATGGGCCCACCTTATTCTCCTTACAGCCTATGATGTCGTTGACGACACCAAGTTGACTGCAAAGACGATCTTCCCCGAGCTCCTCGGTGAAGGCGAGAACATTGCCCAGAACGTCGTCGCCACAGCCAATAACCCCTTTGCAAGGACAACAATTCTGTATCTTTTCGAGGGGTTGGCAAAGTCCCTTTTCCCTCCTAGTCAGGCGTTCGACATTGAGCTCCTCAAGGAGGTCCACGAGATCCGCAAGACGACGAGTAAGAAGGATGAGGATATTCGACGCAACGAACTTATCGTCTCTGTTTCTCCTCAGCTTATCTCTGCCATTGCAGAGGCACCTTCGGAGCTTACTGCAACAGCTTTTGGCTGCCAGTTTGTCACAGATGTCCTCCTTTCCGGAGTTGGCGACAAGCGGCAGGCTTTGGAGGCCGTTGCTCAATCAGCTAGCGGTGACCCCAGCCAAGAACCATCGGAGGATGATCTCCAGCCCCAAGTTCACATTTCGCGGACACCGCACGGTGGCCGTATGCTCAAGTCGCTCATTCAAGGCGGCAAGTACGATAAGGAGGCTGGCAAGATCATCCCTGCTGACCCCCCCCTGGAGTTCTCCGACATTCTTTACCCCATCATCAAGGACTACATCGTGGACTGGGCAACAAGCCCCAGCTCATTTGTTGTCGTGGGTCTCCTTGAAGCGGACGACTTTGGCGACGCGGATGCGCTCAAGAAGACGCTAAAGAAGAACAAAAAGACCCTGGAGAAGGCCGCAACGGAGGAGACGGCTGAGCAGAAGGTGGCGCGCGAGGCTCACGAGGATGCTCCCAAGGGAGCCAAGAAATGGAAGAAGAAGGGTGAAAAGCCGATGGGTAATGCTGGTAGCAAGCTTTTGCTGGAGAAATTGTGAAGGAGAAGAAAGGAACTCTGGTGGTTGACGAGGATATGGATAGAGTCGGGAATATTCTATTTATCATATATCAGGCGTATAAAACTAGGGTGTTTTGGCAATAATATCACGAACTATGATATACTTCTTACTTTTCTATCTCTCTGTCGCTGTGTCTTATGACAGGCTGAATGAGGAAAAGTTAAGAAGACCGCGTTATGATTTTAGTTGCCTAACAGCCATGGGGGAAAGGGGCTCAATCGTAATGCCTTGATGATGTTGTAGTGATACGTTGCACACTCAGGGGTTACAGTTTCGCATCATCAGAGTTACACAGGGCAGTGAAGTGTTTGCTTGTCACTATTTCTGTGTTAGGTTGAAGTTCCACACAAGACCAGTTCAACCTTGGCTAGGTAATCTCAGGGGTATACAAATGATGATGTGTAGTCGTGGTTAATTCGTGTCTACATAGTCAGTTGGGGTAGAGAATTAGTACACGATAGAATACCGCTTCTCTCTTTATACTTGTCATCTGCGATTCGAATATTTGATAATATCCTATGCGTGTTCGTGTGTTGCTAGGAAAGTACATGAGCGAGCTCAAGCAGACGCTTTGGCGTACATGGTGCCATGTTGTGAAGGTGGTGTATAACCAACCATGTCTCGCCGTGGCATTTAAACGTGTTACAGCGTTCAACCGTTTCATGTTACTATTGATGCGAGAGAAGAATCTGTAACTGGTATTTGAGTTCTGTTGAGAGTGGAGGGACTCTAGGTTTCTTGAGCTGCCATAGTATCTACAGATACTGCTAGAGAAAAGAACAAGCTTTTACACTGTAAGCGGTTAAATTTCTCACTTCTTTCACGCTGGCGATTTCCTGACCAACCTGTTCCACGAATTCTCTATTAGCAACGAGAAACAATAACTCAGGACTTGTTGCATGAACGAAGTTGAACTAGGAATTTATTCTCGCTCCTGTTTTACGGTTGCTGAGGCAAGTCTGGCCGACAGGTGTTGGCAGTGGCAGCTGGCAGTTGACAAACTTCTATTCCCTCTCATTGTCCTTTTGGCATCACCTGCACAAACACAGACGCACGCCCCGTCACAAACTCCATTCAACAACATCATCATCATTTCCCTTTTCTCGCTCTCTTCTTTCGTTTAACCTTTGCCCTCATGCCCGAGTCGGGAGAAACATCGTCTGCTGTCACAAGAGGGAAGCAGCACTCTCTCACCTGCTTGTGAATTCCGCCTCATATTCACGGTACCTGCGACGGGTATATCAAACAACTATTCGCTCACCCCTTGTCAATACGAACTAACTTGAACAGCTTCAACCAAAAAGCCGAGCAAGCAAGCAAACGCATCGACTCTTAGGCTATTGCGCCTGAACTTCTTTGTTCATTGTCTATCTAACCGTTTGTGTACCCTGCTCTGTTCTACTCTGCTCTGCTTTGCTTGCTTTGCTCTGCTTCTCTATTGCGTTTGATGCTATGACCAAGCATCTTCAAGATCGCTTCAGCAGAGACTGCGATGCTGACGAGGATTACTACACATGTAGTCACTGGGATTTTGAATTCGCCGGCTGCTGCAGTCACAATCCATGCGTCAGACCTCGTGGCTGTCGCGATACGCCCTCGGTATTTATCGACTCTAGCTTGATCCCGCCCGATTGGTTCCAGACAGATTTATCTTCCACTGAGAGTGTTGCCGCCGAAAGCATGTCCACCGACGTCGAGAGCACGGCCACCGAGAGTATGGCATCTGAGAGTATGACTACTGAGCCTACGCATGCGTCTCGAAGAAGAACCACCGCTACTGCCCCCATGGACGAGCACGAAGAGGAAACCCTGCCGGCCCACAGGCATACAGCACCTTCGAGGACCATGACCGACTCAGGCATTACCCGCACGATCCATAACCCTGAGCGAGTCACGGTTATCAAGAGTACCCTTATCATCACCGACAAGTTGCCTACGCCAACGACCATGACCAGCATTATATCGACTGACTGGATCGATACCGGGTTGCCATTCCCATCTGCCTCATTTGGAAGCACCACAATCGAACCTCCTGCCCAGACGAGCACCTCGAACCCTTCTCCAGAGGATAGCAATGATGGTTCGGCTTCGATCGGGGTGATTGTTGGGGGAGTGGTTGGTGGTATTGCTGCTCTGGCTCTTGTAGTCCTCGCAGTGTTCACTCTACGCCGCCGAAGGCAGAACAAGGAGCATTATTATCCTGGTGATATTCCCTATCACTTTGAAGAAAATAGCGATGAGAAGGGTTATATTAGCAAGATGCTGTCACGCAACACCACGCAACGAAGCCATGACCCTTTTGCTCCCTTTGGAGGTACGTTACTAGACACATCCTCGGACTCATCATCGGATGTCGTCGATTCTATACCGAGACAAATGCTAAAACTACTCTGCAGGCCGTGCCGACAGAGTAGACGACCCCCTCCGGCCCCCCAGTGGCACTTTTGAGATGGATGGTACCAGCACTGTCCCAGTTGAGCTTCCTGCTGTCGCATTCAACGACATCAGAGTGCGCCCAGAGCCTGACACAACAAGTCATGTGGGTGCCGCTGCAACGGGATATCCTGCCGCGGCTGGGGGCTCCATGGATCCTCGGGCCAATCTCAACGCGTCCTTGGAAGATCGTCAACAGAAGCAATTTGTTAACCACTGGAACCAATATCGAGCCATGGGAGAAGGCGATCGCCGAGGGTAGGGAAGGGACTTTACAAAGCAAGTCAAGTTTGAGAGGATCAGATGTGGTTTAGTATTCACAAGGTCAATTGTGGACAAACATTTGCTGGCGTCGGCGCGGAGAATAGTCCCATTTCACCCTCCCCTTTTTTTGTACGATATGATTTGCTACTTGGAACTCGAATACTAAGTTGAAAACACTCCGAAAGTAGCGTGCAGATCAGCCCTGCAAAAGCCTCTCTCATCATCCCAATGACATGCAGCTTCTCTTATTGGATCAGCAAAGGATAAGCAATCGGCAATTCAATCTTCCCGTCTACTACGGCCCGCATCATGGGGGTTGGAACCGTTGGATAAGGGGAGCTTCCGCTTCTGACGTATCACCTGCTGCAACTACATGAGCTAACTGTCTTACTCGAATTAGAATATGATAGTTAACCGTTCGATTCGAGCTTGCTATATGCCGAGGATTCAATGCAGCTCTCTCTGCAAATCTGTATCGGGTATCTTGTCTGCCAATGCTCCGCAAGGCAAGCAGCTGGACCAATTTGTGCCGACGTTTGACAATTCACGCAACCACTTGCTTCGTTATGTGGTTTCACCACGACTGCCTCGTTCTCGCATGGACCTATCACGATACTTCAATCTAGCACAATGTTCTGCCAAGATGAGGGGCCACGGCTTATCGAACCTATCTGGGAGTACCAACCAAGACACAACAGCATTGTGGCTTCAGCAAGATTGGGCGGCGGCAGGGAGGAGAATCTGACGGAGGCCAGGCAAGGTCCTGTGCAAATAGTTATAAAAACCCTCCAAAGACGCGTCAGTCTGGCTGCAATGGTTTGAGTCTTCATACCAGAGACCCCATCGGACTACACTTTGTTCCAGTTGATCATCACCATGCCTTCCCAACCACAATTCGCCTCTGGCTTCCTCCTACTGGAGGACGGGTCACATCACGAAGCCAAAGAAGATGCCCATGCTGCCCCGAAGCGCATCGTCATCTGCTGTGACGGTACCTGGCAGTCCTCCGTGTCTGGTCTCAAGAACGTCCCATCAAATGTGACCAGACTTGCTCGCTCCATCGCCCGCAGTGGCAAGGACAAGGAAGGCAAAGTCTGGCAGCAAGTGGTCTACTACGACGCCGGCATTGGCACTGGGGATTTGGGACAGGCAGAGCAGAATCGGCAGGGAGGAACAGGTATTGGCTTTGTAGGAAACGTCATTGAGGCTTACAACTTCATCGTCCTCAACTACAATGTCGGGGATGAGATCTTTTGTTTTGGCTTCTCGCGTGGAGCTTACACAGCTCGCGCGGTGGCAGGTCTCGTCACTGACATTGGCGTTGTCTGTCCGAGGGACCTCCAAGATTTCCCAGACCTTTACGCCCTCTACCAGAAGAACCCAGATGGTTTCCATTTCCGAAAGTCGCAGGCCTATTTAGAATGGGTCAACGGTGTACCATCGAGAAAGCAGACCAACGGGGGATCTCAGGGTCTGTCTCTGTCTCAATGGGAGAGCCCTCCTCATCATGACGCCCCCGAGTCTTCGAGGGCTGTCAAGGTTGTGGGTGTTTTTGATACCGTCGGCAGCTTAGGGATTCCAGATTTGCCCTGGACACGCTTCAACCTCAAATTTCTTGAAAAGGCTGTTGGCATTACTGACCCTGGCTTCCACAATATTCATCTCAGCCCCTGTAAGTGAAACAGCCAGAAATTCTACATGCTCGGATCTAATCGTGATTCAGACATTCAGCATGCCTTTCATGCCCTGGCCCTTGATGAACACCGGGCCCCCTTTTCGCCTAGCCTGTGGCATTCTCCAACCAAGAATGATCAAAACCCCCCAAGACCTGCAAAGGACATGGAGCAGCTTTGGTCGGACTGGGAGAAAGTGCACAAGAATCCAAATGCTAGCAAGAAGCAGTTGCAAGATGCGTGGGGTGCTGTTGTCGATGGAGAGATGTACCAGCACTTGCGTGATAACAAGTCAGAGCTGCTGCAGGTTTGGTTTCCTGGTGTCCATATTAACATTGGGGGTGGAAGCGATGACCTTCTCACGGACAAAAAGGGTGATTTTGAGCGTGAGTTACGCAACCGGCTGATAAAACTTGAAGTGTACTGACAGGGACAGAAATCGCACTCATCTCCTTTGCCTGGATGTGTGAGCAAGTAGCCCCCTATCTACAATTTTTCGAAGGTGGCAGCCTGAGCGAGCTGGGCAAATCGACCGTCGAAGACCGGTATAACCTCCTCAAACCCTTGCTAACCGACATCCAAAACGGCGAAGAAAAGGACTACGGTCCCGGTCCGCTCAGCAGCCGAATTGCCGCCCATCTAGACCGATCGGGCATCATAAAGGTAGACGTGAGAAAGATTCCAGAAGAGACTCTCACAGGCTGGGCAACGGGCCCCATTGTCGACAGCTTCACGGGCGCCATGATTGCCGCCGGCTCCGTTGACAGAGCCCCCGGGACGTACAGCAAGGACAACAAGGGACGCGAGCTTGGTAGCACGTATGAGATGATTCATCCGTGTGTAAAGTATCGCATGAACAAGGTCGCTGGATACAGACCCAGAGCGCTGCGTGGTTTTGACAGAGCTGTCGATGGCAGTAAGGGGTATTTGTGGAAGAAGGGCGATGTCGAGATTCCAGAGTTTGTCATCAAGGCAGGGGATGCGTTCTCGAGGCGTCTTGCTGAGCAGGATCGGTATGCGAGTGATTTTATCAAGTCGATCGATGCGGTTCTGGTTTGAGCAGTTATCTGCTACATTCGTTTATGGTTTATTGAGTCTCACAGGTCTTGAATCGGCAGATTGTAGTAGAGCATACATACCTAGTACCTTGGCCAAACACGCTGTGTCGTAGCAAGTTTTCTAATCTCTTGAATGTCCGAACATGATGTTCCCTTGTGAAGCCATCCGGATATTTGGTTTCGCAATCCATGTTTCTCCCAACTGACCGTGTTGAGTATATCGCTGTGCAAATACTCGTATAGGTCACAGAATTTCCTCACCTTCAGATTCTATGATAGAAGGCCATGGCACTATCCGTAACACCGCTAACAGTATCAGGAACAATTTGATCTATAGACTAAGTTTTTCTTTTCAACCCCCTCCAACTCCGCCCCCCC
>JABFAK010000069.1:0-94167 GCA_013266265.1 Fusarium sp. NRRL 66182 | reverse complement strand
TCCCCCATCCCCCATCATCAATCATCCCTGCCCCGGCTTCAGGGTCTTGTAGTGTATGTGTTGCTATTCTCAAGTACTGGGCGATACCCTCCCCTCAATCTCTGAACACCCCTCGCCTCTTAGACTTGCTTGGTCTTCACCTCGCTTTATATCGTCCCTGAGCGCCACTTTCATAACCAGACGCCGTTCCGAGACGTACCTATGCTGGGACTTCGTACTTGCATTTTACTTTAACATCGTGTGCGTCCGCTGTTTCTGAAAAGCCTTTACCTTTACTCTACTCTACTTTGCCTTATCCTATTCTTCAGAGTCTCCTACATCCTCAACTTTTTAACTGCATCTCTGCTCCACCATCTGAAGTAAAGGTACATGTTGATCTTGCTCAACCACATCATTCTACAACCCAGCCTCGACAACTCTCTCATCACCCGTTCACTACCCAAACACTCCGCCCCTTGAATTTCTCGAAAATGACGGCTGCTGTTGCACAACCGACTGTTACCGTCAAGGATTCCTCGGCGGTGCGAAAGCGCAGAAGACGCGCTCCTGCTGGTGGTGCGTCTGATGATTGTTTCTCCTGCTCCAAGAAGAACATCAAGTGTGACCGCAGGCGGCCATACTGCTCTCAATGTCTTGAAGTAGGCAGCGAATGCTCTGGCTACAAAACACAGCTTACCTGGGGAGTTGGCGTGGCTAGTCGAGGCAAACTTCGTGGCCTCTCTTTGCCTATCGCCAAGGCTCCTCCTGTAACTCGTGAGCCCAGGAAACACTCGAATGCTCATTCTCGGCCTAGCTCTGCCATTGCACATCCTGGAAACGAGAAAGACGAAGCCGGCAGAATGCGCCAGGGACCCATTGACATTCCTTCAGTGACCCAAGTTGCTTCTGCACCTACAACTCCTTTCGGAATGGCAGGATACGACTACCTATCCCTTTCTCAGTCTGAGCACAATACTCACCTACCGCAAGGTAGCTGGGGAACCATCAACTACTCTCCTGCACAGGACACAGGACACAATCTTCATCGATTCCCGGTGTCCCTTGTCACAGAGAACCTCTCATCTTCCATCGATCCCCTGACGCCCGATGTGGGCTACGTGTCGCCCATGAGCCAGTCTTACACCAGGGACGATGTCTCTTACGTTCACAGCCCATCCTACATGTACGACAGTTATACCACGGGGACCAGTTCCCCCGGCCCTCAGAGCCCCCCTTCTTCTCTCTACGTCGACCATGCGAGGAGCTTTGCCCCAACTTCGTGCCCAAGTCTCGCTCATGCACCTTCGGAGATGAGTTCCAGCCTACATTCGCATACGGATACCTTCGACTCACAGCTGAACACCAGAATCGCTCGAGATTGTGATTCATTCGGTAAGCTCAGATGGAACCAATGAGTATCTTGGTTCTAACGTGCGCAGGCGTACCTGAAGTCGATACATATAGTACCAGCTACAACTCCATGTCCATGTCCTGGCATTCCCCATCAATGCAGGAGGAAGACGTCAAATCTCACCACTCGGACTTTGCTCCCTCGGGCTGGCCCACCACTTCTGAAACCCAATCTGTTCATGTGAGCCAGGACCTCATTTCCAAGATGCCCTTTTTTATGGATTACTACGAGAACATCATGTGTTCCTCAATGGTCTTCATCGACGGGCCACACAATCCCTTCCGAGACCATATCCTGCGACTAGCTGCAAACAGCCAGAGTCTGAGCCATGCCATTTGCGCTCTTGCATCCTGCAATCTCCGCATGAAGAGGAAACTGAGTCTCGGACGTGATACTCGAGAACTTTCAGAGAAGTTGTTGGCTGACAAACATGCCGCCGAAGCCATGGCAGACACTCAGCCCGATGACTTGTCCCTCGCCGAGGAATACCAGCACCGCAACCTGGCTGTGCACTTATTGAATGAGCAACTGAACGACCCCGCCAAAGCCGTCCACGATTCGGTCCTCGCCACGATCCTCTTGTTGTGCCATTACCGCATGGTAGAGTCTGGCATCGCAAAATTCCATACCCAGTTTGCTGGTGTCAACAAGCTCCTTGCCCTCAGAGATCAGCAAGTCTCGTCATCTGGCAACTCTGCCTGGATGGAAGCGCTTTTTACTTATTTCGACGCCATCTCCGCAAGCATCAACGAGCGTGAAGCCCAAGTATATCCTGGGTTTGGGGCCATGCCCGATACCCAACCCCTTCCTGTCGGAGCCGAAAACCTGGTTGGATGTGACCGCGAGCTTTTCAAGACAATCCGCAAGCTTGGTCGTCTTAACTTGTTGTCGCAGAATCGCTCCGTATGGAAGCCAGAAGCCTCAGCTAGCTCTCAAGACTGCTCTGGGCGCCCTCCCTCGTCCTACATATCACCTTTGGGGCACGCACGCAAGGAATCTTTGAGCAGTATCTTCAGCGCGATGAGCGATCAGATGGGAGAGATGAACCATGTTACGGATCAGGGACTCAGCGGAAGTCGATTCAACACGACACTCAACGAGGAGATGGCTGCACCTGCAAGTTCCTCGGCGACATCCTATGAGGAAAGCCGGTCACTATTCTGGCACGAATGGAAAGAGGCGCGCCTGGCTCTCCAAAACTGGAATTTTGATGCATCTCGAGTTAGTGCTTCACTACCAGAGCCCTGTTCGCAAAGTCAACTACGGGATCTTGAATCACTTTCTGAGGCATTTCGCTATGCAGCACTGCTGTACACAGAGCGGCTCGTGAGTCCTTCGCTACCCTCAGGCCACCAAAGCATTCAGAGTCTTGTCAGCCAGGTTGTCTATTACGCAACAAACCTGGACACTGGTAGTAGCGCTGAAAAATTTCTCCTCTGGCCCCTTTTCGTGGCAGGGTGCGAGTGTGTCAACGAATTGCAACAAAACATAGTGCGGTCAAAGTGTCGCGACATCATGTTCCGTTCTGGTTACATGAACAACCTAGCTGCTCTCGAGGTGTTGGAGAAGCTATGGGCTCGAGACTGGGCGAGAGAAGAGCCGTTGGGACTAGGGGTCAAGACCGGGGATCAACGCGGTCCGTTTAACTGGACCAAATGCATCGGGGGTCCCGGGGTGGAGGTGGAGTGGATCATGTTTTGATTTACAGGGATATTGGGCCATGCCCATATCTGACATGTGAAGGCGTTGAACCCCGTCAAGAGGTGATGGGAACAGGGATTTTGGATTACAAGGGGCTGTCATTGCATTGCAGGCGTGGGTTAGGTACGTCAAGTTCGGGTTAACCCAGGATTGAGTTTGGAGTTCACCTGGCTACTGGAGGCAAGCATTCTAAATGTAATATAACGCAATGGCATATACGAAAAAGGTAACGTTTGGGCGAGAAGGGCGTTTAGGCTTAGCATGTTATGAGTATCTTGTTGGAATTTGGGTAGCTTTTGAATATGGTGTCGAGGAGACAAAATCTCGATTTTCTTTTCACTAAATTGTTTGCCTTGGACTGGTCAAACAATGAACAATTGCCTCACAAGGCAAGCCACTATGTCAAGTACAGGGGCATAGTTGTGTTCTGAAACAAGACATGGTATTGTAGGACAATGCTGTGATGCTGGGAGAATTGTCAGTAAACCCATGTTAGCTAGGCCTGTAGCCGTACAGTGACCACCAAACACATTATTACGTACAACTCACAAGACGTTGGGTTCTCCAGCCTTTTCAGCCTCACTACCTTCTCGATAGCTTTAACTAGCGGCAGTTGGCCCTGAAGCACTAACTAACAAGCCCTCGAATGGCTCCGTTGCACCTAGCGGAGCCGGCCGAAGTCAAAAGTCTCGCAGCTGGGGCAAGGTGTGAGGGAGCGCGGTTAAATCTGTGATTGGCTGGCTGGTGAGGTCAAGCAGCTGAAGAAAAGCTGAAGACAAGCTGAACAAGGCCTAATTAGCAGTTCATGACAGCAACGGTTCTGTATCGGTTTGTTGCATGTCCCTGTGGAGGGATGGATCGACAAGATTGATTAGTTGGTGCTAGAGCTGGGCTGATATACATAATCTAACTTTACAAGGCTGTTGCTGCACATGTGTAGGTGGCCTGTGTTGTGTTGCGTTGTGTTGTGTTGCTGGAACAGAACCTGCATATAGTCTATGTATGATGATCTCGACTATGTACATGTGTATCCATCCGTATGCATATGTGATACCTGTCGGTAGAAGTGTGACAAGTCTGGTACATGCTTGTCCTGGCCTCCAGATCACCAGGTTTCCACAACACCATCTGTATACCGAGACAAGACGTCACCGACATCCTAGCCAGCGATCTCTTCGCCCTCTCCACACCGACGCCTCTCCTGAAGCTAGTAGGAGGGTGGGCGCGACGATATGTAAGAATGCTACCAAGATATTCAAAAGACAAGGATGATAGAGCAACTTTCGGTGTAATCAAGCCGAGTGCGGTAGAGCTGGTTTCAGGCACGGCGATGGTGGCGACAGCATCTCCAAGAAGGGCCGAGGCTCGTGGCATGTATGGGGTGGGTGTGATGATAGGAAGCACTAAATCTGGGCTGAAGCTGAAGATGTTGTCGAGTTTGAAGGTGAGGATGCTATACCGGACGAGGTAGGTCAAAGATTAGCTGCTGGAGGCTTGAGCATAGGGCAACTTGGAAGGAGGCGAAAAGGAGCATTAGTGTATTAGACCAAAGAACGCTATGTTGGACAGACAGTTAAAGGGGTGTAGAAAAGAACAACAAGACTCGACAAAGAATTATACGGCCGCGGTTGCATGTGTCTTGCAAGTTGGAAAGGGGATCCCTTAGTCAAGGATATCAGCCGTGTTTTCCGACCCAGGAGCTTCCTCTCCTTTGCTGGAGGAGTGTCTCATCTAAGCCCATGCAGTGTCCGAGCCATCCTCACCGCATAACACAGCCATAGCCTGGTCTGCCATCAGTTGCTGCTCATTCTAGAACCCCATGTCCTCATCCGTGACAGGCTTGTCCAGCTCTTGGCCGGGCTGGTTCTCGGACGACAGCTTCTCCTCGTCAGGAAACAGCGGCGGCGGCGGTCGATCCGGGCGTTCAGGTGAAAAGAAGGTCCATCCTAGACGCTGCTCGTCGAAATTATCTAGTCGGGTTAGTACCTGTCCCCCTGAAACCGGCCCTCTGACGGCTGTACTCACCTTTGATGGTCCAGTACGACTCGTGCGACTGAGAGTCGAGGAGATCCCTGGAACTTCGCAGGGCATCCTGGACAACGACGAGATCCCACAGCCTCAGATCCCTCAACCGCGCGATCCGAGCTGCCGCCGCTTGCAGGTCCCACGCGTGCTTGTACAGGACGTCGTAGAGCATCAGCCCGTACTCATACGTCCACTCAGCAACCCACTGAATCTCCTCGATCTTGCTGGCATTCTTCCTCTCGCACAATGCATTGTCGAGGAACTCGAGGTGTTCAAGCATATACGCCTGAATTCGGTAGTCCTTTTGGGGGTTCGCCTTGGCAATGTCCGCTGACCGAGCTGCCCATTTGGTAGACCTGGCATCCCCGGCTTTGATACAGTCTCGAAGGTGGCATTCTTCACAGAACCAGAGGTAGTTGGTGATGACGAGTGTCTGCTGGTCTGAAGAGGGGCAGAGGCCATCGCAGTTGTTGGTGCAGCCAACTTTGAAGAGGTTGCTGTGCTGGCATTGCTGGAACTGTATGATGGCGACACAGCAAGGCATATTGGAGTGTGTGTATATTCTCTTGCCGTGTCTATGTTTGAGCAGCAAAGATGGGAATACACTGGGAGAAAGAGACAAAGGGAGAGGGGAAGCTCAAAGGACAACAACAATGCAAGGCTTAATTACCTCTGTGGTAAAGTATCGTGGTAAAGTATCGTGAGCACCTAGGGCCATCTGTTCAACATGCTTCAGCAACCACCAACCAGCTCAAGCGTCCTTCCTTGGCTGTGCTGTCATCAGTTGAATCAAAACACCTGATCAGAAGTAGCCAGGGGCATCCGTCGCCTGCCTTGAACTGTTTTGTTTGTATCTGTCGTTGAACTTTGATCGCTCATTTGGCCGTAAAAGAGGCGAGGGCGAATAAGACTTTTTGGATTGACGAGATGTCATGAGGAGGTAGGCAGCAGCAAAAGAACATGGATAGTGCAAATTCTATTGTCACGTTAGCTTTTACATAACTAATAGAAATAGAAAAAGAAACAGAAACAGCAAAACAAACTTCAATCTTTCCCATTTTGTGTCCGTGATACTACTTACTATGCGGTACTATGCGGGTATTCATGTGAAAACCATCTCTGGCACCAAACTAGAATACAGCGAATTTCACACCTCAACGCCATGCCCTGGTTCCCAGAATACTCATGTGACGGTCAATCGCGAATACAAACAACGTCCCCCCTTCTGTCTATCGTGCTCTGCTTGCTCCCGTAATCATATGCTTAAAATCCTCTCCGTCTGCCCCCTCTGGTCGGTCATCCTCTACGACCCCGCGTTGGTGACGAGGGTGAGTTCCGGAAAGTACTGCGAAAGCTTCCTTGGGTTGCGCACGTCTGCCCGCGTGGGCTCGTCCGTGTCTGAGATCTGATCCAAGTCATTGGATCCTGTGCTCTGGGAGCTATCCAGCAGCTGAACAGATCGTCTCTTAACCTTGATGTTCCCCTGCGCCGGGGCTGGCTTGTTGCTCTGCTCACTTGATGGTGTCTGCGGCAGTGGAGATGGCTGTGCAGGTGCCGGGTGTGCTGTGGGATTAACTTGGAGCGTAGCAGCACCCGCTGCTCTGACTCGGCGGCTGACGTCGGGGCTGAGGCTTCTTGATGGGCCAAAGTTGAGAGTGCCCGTCATCATTTTGCGATAGCCATCAAGTTCTTGCTGCTGACGATCTATTGCTGCAGGACTGGCCACGTCGCTCCGGTTCTTCTCATTCGAGGTCAAGCCCTTGGCTTGTACGAAGGCACTGGAGCGAATGTGGTGGGGGTCTCGCTCGTAGTGCTTGTCGATGATGGGGTGAACCATGACGGTCTGTCGGTGGATTGTCAAGATAGAATTTGTTGGCACGTTAACCCAGTTCTCTGCTCCATGTCAGCCACCCCGCTACTTCAAGGACCAACGTTTTTGGCGCACCTCTCTCGAACGTTAAAGGTTCACTCGCGACAAGGACAATATCAGCACCCCGGTCCTTGCGCTCCATCTGATATTGCTTGTCACTTGCCAGCTGTGTGCGTGTTGTCCATTGGGTCCCGGAGGAATAATACAGGCTGGCCGCCTCGTCAGTAGAGCTGCTGATGTATCGGGTGCAGATGACACTATGGCCGTCGGTAACGGCAAAGTTGAGGAGGCTTCGGGTGTCAATGTCCTCGCTCTGCAGCACACTTTGAGGAATCGCATCGGTCATGTCATTGATTTGTGCAATCGTGCGCTTCATCGCCTCGCGTAGAACGGTCGGGCCAAAGCCAGTTTCGGGGCAGGCGCTCGGATCGTGGCCAAGTCGCTCGAGAGTATCGAGGAAGAGAGCAAATGCCCATTCGCTGTCGGTGCCACCCTTGACGCCCAGGTACCACTTGTCGGCCAGGCGCTCACCGAGACGGCGCTTGATGTACTTCCACCCACCGAGTCCTCCGTTGTGCATCCACATCAAGCTGCCGTGGGTGAAAGGATGGCAGTTATCCTCGCTCAGGGAGCCCTCGGTCGTTGCGCGAACATGGCCAAAGATGAGGCGGGAGGCCGTCTTGGAGGCGATACGGTGCAGGTTGGTACAGTTCCATGCGGGGATCGTCGAGGTGAAGAGGCAAGGCGCGGAGCCAAGCTTGGGGTCGGTGTAAAAGCCTATGCCGAAGCCATCTGCATTGTTCTGACCTCGTCTGGTATCCTATATAGCGTTACATCGGTCAGATGCGATGCTGTCTCGAGTATCGGTCAGGCAAGGTGGGGGTGACTCACGAGACGCAAACGAGAATCAAACGATTGCTTAAGAATAGAGTGAGTGGGATCAAGAATCAACTTTGATAGAAGAATATCATCGCTCCCTTTGTAGACCTGAAGAGATGAGTCGCAGAGTCAGCGGCGCTGTTTTGCGACCGAGGTGCCGGCTTCGGAGGCACCGCATGCACCGTAAATGGATGGGACTTTATCAGGGGGGACTTACCAGAAAACGGCACATGGTGATGCTTGTGCACGGGGGAAAAAAAAAGTATCTGGCCTGGAAAACAGAGAATAAAAGGAGGGACAGGTACGAGTAATAATTGTTTACAAGGGGATGAAGGGAGAAAATGCTTGGAGGAGAGGAAAGAAAGAAAGGAAAGGGACTGCGTGTCACAGGAGGACACACAAGATCGAGAGAGTGATTATGGTGAGGGATGACACCATTGGGCTTTAGAAGTAGGGGTTGCATATGGATGGAGCATAATCCATGGATGGATGGCTATCGGTGAACGGGCCATCGGCTTGTTCCAAGACAAGGCTGAGTGAGGGCCAATGAATTGGTGATTGATTGCTGTGAAAATAGGGGCGGGCACTGAAGATCGTTTCTGTGGCAGATTAGTTTTTGATATGAGAAGAGTCTATATATATACACGTCCGTAGTACTAAGGTATTGAGAGTGTTTGCTTGGTACCTGCAGCCGCCGCCAAGGGCATCATCAACGAGGCTACATGGTACATTTCCTGCCAAATTAATCATTAATCATTAATCTGTAATCCTTTGCAGTTGAGAATTCCGGGGAACGATCCGCTGAGAGTGGAGCTCGTTGCGGCTCTTGATACCTCCCTACTGCACCTTGGCTAGGTACTAGGTAGGTAGGTAGATAAAAGATGAAAAGTTGCCTGCCAGCTGTGACCCAATCACTCTTGTTCCAATTTTCTTGACATTATTTTCTCGTATTGGTGATGATTCCTTTTTCTTTTCTTTTCTTTTTTTCCCTTTCCTTTCCTTTCCTTTCCTTTTCCTTTCTCTTCTCATCACGTCAGAACCCCCCTGTGACGTTGTGATAGTAGTCCAATGGTTGAGTCAAAGTTGAACTCCCGGCGGCCGTCCAACGCCACCTACACTCACTCCATGCTAAACCCCTTGCAGCGGGAGACCCGACAGTTGACGACGGATAGAAGCTTGAGCCACAGAGCTCAGTGTGGCGGATAAGGTAGAGAGCGAGGAAATATGTATGTATGTATGTAGGAGAATCAACACAAAATAAGCTATCAAGTGAATAATACCAAGGATATTAATTACCTCCTAATTAAATAAGCATAATAGTCAAGTGTCTGGTCTTTTTCCTATCAATCAATCAAGAAACAACATGGCGTTGCACCAAAGTACGCGAGAACATCGCCCATTTACACGCTTCAGCTTATGCCCGTGTCGCGACCGCGTCTAAAGTGGTCGGTCCACTTCTTCCCAACCCCGGGCTTTTGGATCCAGCTTCTACCGGGCAACCATGAATTGAACCTCTTTTCCCCCCCCTCTACTCCGTACAGGTGCATTTTGTTCTTCTCTAGGTGTGTCGTATTTCCAGTTGCGGATGCCCAGCATGTCGTCCAGTGTCCCCGATAGCCTCCCGACGCCTTCAGCATCACGACCAAAGGGCACGCCCTCGATAACACCGCGCCGTTTCTCTCGCTTCTGGCGACCAAGGCAGACCCAATCTCTGCCAAAACTTAGGACTGCACTGGGGAGCCTGGACTCTTCGTCTGTGATCAACCAGCAACCTTTATCACCCCAATCGCTCTTGAGTGATCCTATATTACCTTCTTCTCCCACCGATCGATTGCAGCATGAACCGCGAAAGAGAAAGCTGGATCCTTTGGGCGACGAGACCAGCTTCAAACGGCCAGCTCTGAACCTGGATGACATGCCACCTCTTCGATTCAACGTCGACAATTCTGAGCCATCCATTGACGGGCATGTATCAATGCTGGATACTTCTGTTGCAACCCTAGACAGCTACCGGAGAGCCACTCTTGTAAGTCGCTCACCTCGGCTACACCAACATCTCGACTGACACGAATATTAGAGCAATTTCTTCAAAACTAGTCGACGAGTACCCAAAACACCCAAAAAGACACCTGCACTTATCAGCATTCCCAGCATTGCTGAGGCTTCCGAGCCTGATGATGTATGTCGATACATGCTTCTCCATATGTCGTTGGCGTCACTGACATCATCATTCAGGAACTCGCCAACTACGCACCCGCGCCCATTCGAAAGTGTGTCAATCGAGGCTTCGTATCTCAGCTGCTCGACCGTGAGCATGGACTCGCATATTCGACTGGTCAACGTTGTCTTCACACCCCAGCTTACGATCCCCAAGCAGAGACGGCAAGGTTTCATAGTCGATCCATCGATTCTTATGAGTGTACCTCACAACAAGGGGGCCGGACCATACCCTTTTGTCTCGCAAGCGCTCACAGTGCTCCCGTAACCGCCGTCGGCGATGAAGAGGGTTGTGTCAGGCTCTTCAACACGTCAAGCGATGCCGAGGACAAGGATCTGGGTGTCTTCCCCATCTATGACAACGCCATTTGGGACATGGACTTTTCACAAGACGATATGCGCCTCGCAACCACAGCCGGAGACTCAGCTGTTGTCATGGACGTGGCCACCAAGACCGTTGCAGCTAGGCTGTCTGATGGTCACAACAGCTCAACACGACAGATTTCATGGCAGCAAGGTCAGTCCGTTGGCAACATCCTAGCTACATCAGACAAGGCCGGCCGTATCCGCCTGTGGGACTTGAGAGGACCGTCCTCGCACACGAGGAACTTCTCAACGATTGCCAGTAATGAAGCCGGTCAGCGAACTGTTGTCATGCGAGACGAAAGCCTGAGGCCGGTAACGGCGTCAACCCTCAACACCCTCGATAACACGCACGAGCGCACCGTCCATGGGAAAACCTCTCCTGCTTCCGTCACCGCCATCCACTGGCTCCCCGCTGGCCGCGAGCACCTTCTCCTCTCGGCTTCAGAGGCAGAGGCTGTTGTCAAGCTCTGGGATCTCCGGTATATCAACCGTCGCCATCAGGAAAAGAGCATTCCTCTAGCTTCCACCAGCCTACCCTCCAACCATGCCTGGCGCTCCTACGGCATCACTTCCTTGGCTCTCAGCAGTGACGCCGCCCGCATGTATGCTGTATGCAAGGATAACACCGTCTATGCCTATTCCATGTCTCATCTCATGCTCGGCCACGCTCCGGAACTAAAGGATCACGCCACCAAGCGAAGACCCATCGACGTCCAAGGGCTAGGGCCTCTGTATGGCTTCAAGCACGATTCCTTTGCCGCGCGAACCTTTTTTGTCAAGTGCAGCATGCGACAGAAGGGTCTTTCACACTCATCTGACCTTCTTGCTGTTGGTAGTTCCGAGTCTTCAGTCGTCCTCTTCCCCACAGATGAGCGATATCTCCACTCAGCCTGCGCACAGCGTGCTCATCTCCTCGATCCTCCATCCGCCGGCACACCCACACGTTCTTTCTCCTCAGCCGCTGGCAACGAACCCACGTCCTCTACAATCCCCATCTTCCGCCTAGGGACACCCCTCATCAATGGCCACTCTCGCGAAGTTTCCAATGTTTGCTGGAGCCATGACGGCAAGTTAGTCAGCGCGTCCGACGACTCCATCGTGCGTCAATGGCAGGAAGATCAAGGACAAGCCCGATATTTCAGACAGGTTGGTGAATTTGGCGGCGAGCGATACATGGCGGGCTGGGCCGACGTGACCAGCGACTGGGATGCTGAGGATGACGAGTGACAAGGCGACAACGATGCATCAACGCCCCCGGGCATTTCCGTGATTTACAGCGATACCCTTATCGGCGTTTCAAGCATACATTTCTTTTTTTCTAGGATGGCAGAGCTCTGGATTAGCGGCCCAAGGATATTATAGCAGGACATTTAGTGTAGTGGTAGCATTCACGAGGAAGCATTCACGAAGAAACGAAATACAGTAAGTTTATGACAGTCTGCATAATTTAGTCCAAGATTTCAAGTGAACCAGGTATCTTCATATGGTTCCAAAAGATAGTATAGGATCAAGGAATATGCGAGGATTTGGTCGTCTCTTTTCTGCTTATGGAGTCCCTCTTCAGCGTTACTAGCTTCACCAAACACAGAATCTTACTATATAACTAGTGCAATATGTAGAGTGGAAAGCGTGCTCAGTTGGAGGAATAATTGATATTTCTGTATCGTGAGGTTTCTGTCTCTATTCTAGGGTCATAATCTTGTCTCTGTCAAATATATAGGCGTGTGCGGGTATCGAGTACAATCGTGTACGTGTGCTCTAGGTATCAAATTCAACCAACAAACTCCAGAGATACGTCCCTCTCTGCCAAGGGTAGGGTATCCTATCCTAAATGCCTCAACGCCTCAAAAACGCCAAACAAAATGCAATCGTTATGCCTTGCTGGAAAAACGTGACTCCATCGTCTTATGCCTCCAATACCATAACTTCGCGGCGTCGGACAGAACAGAGTGCTCCAAGAATGACAACGCCAACAGTCAATATTATCAGCCAATTGACGAGGCCAATGTCACTGAACTTCTTGGAGGCTACTGTGAGACGCTCGTTCAAATTATGCTCGGCATCGATCGGCTTGTACGTCGGCCGTGGCAAGGTCTTGTCAAATCTCATAGACTTGGAAAAGGCCGGGCACAGTTCGATGTCTGCATCGCCCTTGGAAAGACCAGGGTGGCCGGCCGGGACCTTGATTCCACTCTCGGGTTCCACAGGCGATGATGCGCCGTTATTCCAGAATTTCCAGGCTAATTTAGTGCTGCCGGAAGGTAGCCTTGAAGATCGCTGGATTCGGTCCTTGGCGACGGCAACACTGTCCCTGAGACGGGAACGGAACGGGTGGAACTGGTCGACGAGATCAAGTAATGATGATGCTGCACTGCTGCTGCTGTCTTTTCGTGTCGGGTCATCGCAAACCGAATCAAGCTGCTGTACTAGAAGTGCCATATTGTCGAAAATACAAATTGACTCCTGAATAATGTCATGCTTCTCGCTTGCTGTCAACCGCCCGTCTAAACTAGCGAGTCGTCGCTTAAACTCGCGTTTTAGATCCTCCCCATCCTCCGGGGTCTGGAAGTGGAAGAGCCGGAGAGGCATCGTATGAGTTGCATGACTGTGATAGTTGTCCATTGGGACTTCCTCGTCAGGCAAGCCGCTGGCCCGCTTAGTTAGCCTCGACTCCTGGTCGCAAGGGAGACGGGTTGGCTGGACTGGTGAGGGTAATTGGTTCCAAAAGTCATCGCCTGCAGATTCTAGAGTAGCTCTGATAAAACGTCCACCAGCAAATAGTGCCATGAACAGAATATAAGAATATGCGACCAGGACATGAGGCCGCCGGTGAACCGCTCTCCTAATGTGCTGAACAAACTCCCCCAGGCGACCATCTAGCTCGACATGCCGTAGCTGCTCCTCAACTGTGGCGCTGGACCATCCTGTCATGTTTGCAATATCTGCCTTTAAACGGTCTGAACGCATCAATCCCGGCAGATAAAGGTGTTGAAGTATGAATTGCGTGTTGCTGCAATCCGAAAGCTCGTGAGAATCGAGTGCTGGGGCAGCAGTATCTTTCGAGTTTGGCGAAGTAGTGTCGGTATCACAGTCATTGGCTTGCTTGTCCTGCAAATCGACAGGCAACCCCGACTCCAAGATGTCGCGCCATAATGTCTCAAAGGTAACGTAGATGGGCGTAATATGGAGCAATCCAGAGATATAGGCGGAGGAATCGGTGGCACGGGGGGGTAGTGCAAGCGGTAGCCGAGCGATGATGAGCTTGTTAAGCTTGGCATGAATTGACCTTGTGGCAATAGCGATAGATTCGGCTAAAGGGCGATCTTGAGGAGGTTGAGGTTGAGGATGTTGTGAATCGTCGGAGTGAAGCGATGCCATCTCCTCTACAGGCCCAGATCGTCTAATCCCCCTCGAGGTGAGATATCCACGAGGACAGACGAGAAAGGTCAACAACGGGTCACTATTTGTAGGAATGTATGCAGACAGCTTCGAGCTAGAGCAATAGGTTGAGAGTCGGGAGATATAGGTGCATGAGCGAATGAAAGAAATAGCCTTAGAATGATAGGTGCGAGGAGGAGAACAAAGGATCAGTCAAGGTAAAAGGAGTGAAAGATGATGTAGGAAGAAAAGTCGGGGTCTTTGCAGAAGGAGGCCTTGATGAGATTAGGATGGATGAGGCGCGGAGCTACAACTACGGGATGTTCTGTTTTGGTCTTAGGTTGGTAGGTAGCTACCTATCTAGGTAGGTAGGTAGGTAAGTAAATAAATACAGGAGTTATGATGCTCTTTCCCACAGAAGAGCGCCTGAATCTCGACTCGGGTGGGGATAGAACCCATTTCTTTCAATTCTATCCATGGTTGTAGCCCATACCTGTAGTGTCATACCCATTTCTGCTGCTTATAAAGCCACATGTTGACATTCAGCGGATGCAATACGAAAAGAAAATAAAAGAAGATAAAAAAATATGATGCAAAACGCCGCACATTTCATTCCCTCCCACGCCACATCAGGGACAAGGGCAACGCAGATCCCCCTCATGACAAGGGCCCATGACGTTTCAACGATCGAGAGTTTTGCCCGTCATCGACCTTGGTGCATCCTTTTAGCGCCCGTGGTCCCGCAGCTGGAAGTTGCCCCGAAGCCAGGATAAGAAGGGGTCTAGAATTGAGACCAGCAGAGGATCACTGTGGCAAAGCGTTAGCCAAGACGAGGTTGATGTTTATACAGATCCTAATAATAATGAATACCAGAGTTTTAATGCATGAGGTTTTTCCTTAGGAAAACATAAAATCTCAATGGCAGCCCATTTTAAATTATCCGACGGATACAAAGGAATGCTACCAAGATAGCAGTAGCCTTCACTTTACTGACCTCTATAGCAACACCAAGAAAACGACATGATATGATTTCCCACTCTATACGCAACTCCACATTTCGCATTTTACACGGCTTTTTCAAAACGGGAACCCAAAAGTGACTATCGCATGTTCGTGCTCAACCTCAACCCCGGTTCTTTATCTCTCATCACCCGCTCCTGGCCCCGCAGGAATCCCCGCCAGCCGTCCTTTGATCTGCAAAGATCATCGTATGTCACCCACGATCGAGAGTATAAATAAGAACTTCAGGGTCCAGAACCGCCGGACCGGCCCAGGGCCCTGCCACGATCACAGCTTGTTCTCTGCAGACGATGAATCGGGAAATCTAATGAAATAAGCTTTGAAACCCATGGAAAGCTGAAAATCCTGCCCTCCAACCCATGTCGTGGTGAGGTTGAAACTCCTACTGCCGTTACTGTATCTGTATCTGTATCTGTACCTGTATCCCAGAGCAGCCATCCGATGCATCCCAAACGCCACAAAGCCCCTAAATTCGCTGAACGCGTACCCATGCACCATGATCTATATCCCTTTCATCCGCTTACTGACCTCTCAAGGTCATCGTCCTTCTTGAGATCCTCCTCATCATGACTCTCACGACTGACTATGATGAACGAAACAAACACAATCGCGGCACCGACCCAATAAGTAAAAGTGGAATACTGCTGATATTGTAGAATCTCTCCAACCAAGGACAGTGGAATTGTGAGAGACAGGCCAACAGTTACCACCAAAGGCGTCGTCATGAGCAGAGCAAGCGCCCAGGATATGTCGCTGATGAAGGATGCTACAGCATTGATCTGATTGCAAATTAGTCCACTTGCTCCTCGGCGAGAATGAGTCGACTTACAATGATGATGGCCCAGAGAGTACCGCTCGGCGGTAGTTCAAACTATAGCAATAACGGTTAGACAAGCAGTAGGCAAAGAAGTAGAAGGCAGCTTACCGGCTCTAAACCTGTCCAGTGCAAGATAAAGAAAAGAGGCCACAAGAGGACAACGTTGAACACACCAACAAGCCCAAAGAACAACTGCATATCAACCTTGTCCTCATTCGGAACCTTTCGCTTCATAACCGTTACGTAGAGGCCATAGATGACAGCACTGAGAAGCGCCATTGAGTCTCCAATCGCAACCTGTGTGGAAGACTTGTGTGGGAAGGATCCTCGGTTTGCGTCGCTTTTGCCGGCCATGTCAACTGTCGAGATGAGAATGACGCCTGCAAGCGATGCTCCCACACCCAGAATCTTGGCCGTTGAGAAGCGCTCGATTCCAAATAATGCGCAAAAGATGAGCGTCCAGACGCTGCTTGTTGATGTCAAGATCGTTACACTTGCGACGCTTGTGTATTCCAGACAAGCCGATGAGAAGTAGTTTGCGACAAACCAGAGCATGCAGAACTGAAAGCTCAAGACACCAGTGTCTTTTAAGCTCAATTTTTCGCTTGAAGGTGACGTCTCTGTGCTGCCGTATTCTTGCGATATCAAGTGCTCGGCGGCCTGTTCGTCCTCGTCCTGGTGGGGATTCTTCGTCCCACTTGTACCGTGCTTGTAGTCTATCCAGAGCTGCGTCGCATCGTGTCGCAATGCACGAAAGCCATACTTTCGTAGGTATCTGAAGAACTTTGGTATCAAAGAAATTGCGAACACTGAGGTATTAAGATAGACAACAAAGAATGGCTTGTTGAAGGTCTCGTCAGAGAACATGTACTAGGGCTACGTATTAGTACCGAACGTTGAACAGGACGATAAGAGAAACTTACGCTGGCGACAAAGTTGTACAGAGTCCACAGAAAGACTGTCAGCATGAGGAACCCAAAGCCCACCGTCCTCCGAGCGACGCCACCCAGGCCGAGTCTGGCTCTCCATCCATTCGAAGCTGGCGAATTTGCGCTCGGCCCTAGCAGCGGACTCGACGGAACTGCCGGACTGTCGGCATCTTGGTGCCCATGCTGGCGCCCGCGCGCATGTGTACCGTCGTCCGCAAAAGTCGACATGGCGGATGCCATCTTGATCCCTCAGATGAAAGCGGTGCTATATCTGCGCGACTGTGCGCGTCTAGATCGGGCCGTTTTGCGATAAGCGATGATGTAAGCGATCACGATGCCGCTGAGTGAGGACGCTTCCTTTCGACTGTAGACTCAAAACTACCGACAACACCAAAGATTTTTATGCTTGCATTAACCTCGGATACCGTTGAATCAGGGTCTTGGGCACGCGACCAATTGTGAGCGGTGAGGTAAAGGTTAGTGCCACATTTTGGTCATCCTCCACGAGGTCGTGATAAACGTTCCTGCTGACCGGTATCGGGGGGCTGAAAATTAATTTATTCCCGCCAGTGACATGCGGTTTAATGTAACCCCAAGAAACTTCCATTGCCCGTTGTGTAGCTCGAATAACCTTCCAAAGATTGCAATTCGTCTGCCATGGTAGGTGACATCTCATCTACCGAAGCCACGGGCTTGGTAGTGCCGTCGCATGACATTGATGCTTATATAACGGCGTCTCAGAAGGGTAGCACAACGTTCAGTATGATACAGTCATAAGGGGAATGAAACGCATTTTGCATGTGTAAACGGATGCAGGGATTAGTTCTGTGTGTACTATCATAGGTACTGCTACGTGATGAGTAATTGCATGGCAGTGTTTGACGCGATGTATGAGGCGAACACTACCTATCATAGTCAATGAATGATTAGACACAGAGATAATCAACAGACAGTTCGCCATCATGAAATACATTGAACATCAATCAATAGGCATGTTAATCCAAACACATGCCATATCGTAAACAAGTAGATAGACGGTTTAATTCAAAAGTTCAATGGAAACCGGGTTGCTGCCTGAGCGTATCCGTTGTTTGATTCAGAAGTTGTCACTGTCACTCACTGCCTGCGCAATATGATCGCTCCTTCCATAAAGATCAAATACTATACTTGCATAGGTAGCTCCACTCCATTCCTTTCATTTTGCCTTGAGCAACTCGGGCTTCCGTATGGCTATTCTTTATCTTTTTGTTATGGTATCAACATCAATGCCATCTGCTCCTCTGGTTAATAATCATGGCCAGAAAGAGGAACCAAGGACCGCAGGCTGTTGAAGAGAAAGACAAGCGCCATCGTACACCGAGAGCGCAACGCAAACTTGTACTAAAAAATGCCCGTGCCAGTGCCCGTCAGACAAGGCGAGAAGCCACACTGATTCTAGTCAAAGGACACGACGATGTCCTCGAGCTCCCTGTCGACCATGATCGCATGAAGAGAGTATGCCCAGCATGGCGCCGGTACCTAAATACGGGAGGCTATACGCAGAAAGTGAAGATTGAGGGCATGGATTTCCAAGAAGACAAGGCGAGGTTCGCTGTGAGGATGGTTATCGATATCGTTCACGGTGCCCACGACATAAGCCTTAATGGTGCCGACCCTCGCCTGTTATTCTACATGACCGAAATACATGAATGGCTAGGAAAGCCGAAATTTACCTACAGACGCAACGAAAACCCCCAATCCTCCACTTTCGGGGAGGAACAAACCTTTCCATTCTTTCATCAGGACGCCATGCTCGAGAGAATCACCGTTCTGGAACAGGATGCAGGATACATGTATCGAGTACATGAATGGTTGCTACTCGCTGTGGTTGCCCAGAGACTGGGACTCCAATCCGTCACGCGCCAAGTGCGCGATAATCTGAGTCTCTTTTACAGAATGGATCAGAAAGATATGCCGGTGGAGGTGAGGCACTCTTGCAAGGATAGAGAATGGAGCCTGATACAAGATTTAGGCATAATTGGTAAAGTGGCTCAATGAAAATTTAATGCTGATAGCTGACACTTTGTGACAGACAATTCTCTCCTGGATACGCGCAAGTTTTACCTCGATGCTATATTCAAGGGGATACGCCTTCTTTCCCATCAGCTCGACTATTACGAAGTAGGTGTATTGCCGAGCGAGGAGATTTTCGAAACCTACAAAGAATACAGGGTAGCTGCATGTGCAAGATGTTGGTCACTCTCGTCCGACTCTTTTCACCAAGCCCTCATCACTGCACACCTCTGGCCACTGTGCCGCAGCTCGTATCCAGATCGTGTAATTGACCTGATTCGAACGTTGCGGGATATTGAAAGAAAGAATCGGGTCAGGCATCACTGCAATCAGCTTTCACATCTTTGTGATCATTTGCGGACGTTGACTGGACAAAAATAGTGATCGTTGGCGAAAAAGGGGTCAATGTGTAATAGGGGCGAAACTGCAAGATGATGGCATATGTGCCTGAATGCATTAGTCCCTGTAAACTCAACAGGCATAAGATACTTTTGCTAATTCCTCAGAGACTGAGGTCATCTACAATGAAAAAACCATAGCTTGAGGCTCCATCCCCTTACCCTCTGCTAGTACTCCTGCCTTTCGCAAGATAGAGACAGTGTTTTGAACGACCTCGGAACCAACGCCCTCCGTCTTTGTAGGGAATCTGACTGTCTTTAGCCACTCTCGAGCATCAGGCTCCGTATAGCCAAGACTGCTCGAGATATATGCAACGGCCTCATCCTTGTTGTCGTTGAAGTGCGCAATACCGTGGTCAAGCTTTCCAAACAAGTCCTTAACACGAGCTTCCAAGCCACTCTGGGTCAGCTTGGTGGAGGCTACAATCTTCCAGCTGCTCCAGGGGGTATAGATCTCTCCAACACGACGGATCTCTCCCGAGTCGTAGAACTTCTTGGATGTAAAGTGCTCCCACATGAAGAAGTCGGCGTCGCCGCTGTTGACAGCATTACGAAGGTTCTCAAAGTTATCAAGCACCACGGTGTCACGGAAGGGCTTCTCTGCGGCGCCGGGAGTCAACCAGCCGTGCTGGTCAGCGAGGACGAAGCCCATCACGTAACTACCTGAGCCAATGCGCGACACGCCAATCTTGCTGCCCTTGAGGGAGTCGACAGAGGTGATCTCGGGACGCTTTGCACCGGTGGATATAGCCCAGCCTATGGTGTTGAAAGGTCAGCAAGCTCTCATGCAGGACAAATGCGAGAATGTGACTGCTTACACAAAGGAGTCTCGACATAAGTACCAACGAGACGATATCCACCATCACCTTCAACACCCTCCTTACCAAGACCAGCAATCCAACCCTCAGTCAAGCCAATACCCACGTCAATCTCACCTGCACGAATGGAAGTCACCATATGACCAGTGCCCGAAGGGAAGGGGATCAAGGTAGCATCAAGGCCAAAGTGCTTCTGAGCAAAATAGAGCGGCGTTGAGAAGTGCTCCGGTACGAAGCCGATACGGAGAGGAGTTGAAGACATGGTGATGGAGGTGTTTGAGTGAAATTCTTATAGAGACCAATTCAATGGTATAGTTGGAACTTCTATTGTTGTTGTTGCTTAGTCTATCCAAGATGGAAGATTTGACACTAGGATTAAGAGACCGTGATGGACGGGCCGGTGCGGGGTTACGGCCCCACCCCGCCGCCGCCGCCGATGACGGGATTATGTATTATGTGCAGTAAAACGGTAGGTATAAGCATAGAGTATTAAACGTTAGAATAATACTCTGCACTGGAGATTTGCTATAACAGAACATGGGTGATACTTTTTTGCTGGATTGACATGTTGTGAATTGTTTACTGTAGCATCTCTTCGGATCACAGTATATAGCACGACGACGATGTCGCGCGGCCTGGGGGAAAGCTTTGCAGCGACCGGATCCCTAAACAGGGCCGAGATCCTGTTGGCTTCTGAATATCGTATCCAGTATCATTAGTTATCGATAGTTAGTTACTCGGATCATGGCAATTGGCGCACCGAGCTCTCGATAAACAATGCACAATATCAAGGCGCTCGGCAGCCAAGCAAAGAACAAACCAACACTGCTGTACAAGAAATATTGATTGAATTAGAGAGTTCCTGAGTATAAAGCCTCTAGCTTGTTTCGCTCCGAGTAGAAAATATCTGCTCCTTGTTTGTAAAGCGTCCGATTCACACTCTCCTAGGCCTGCCTATACGCGTATTGTGAGTCGACGTAGCCCCACAGCGGCTTAGCTCTAACAGACAGGGGCAAGCAGTGGCTTCCAGCACCTGAAAAGACCCGAGCCAGAGAAACTGCAACGCTATAACTTCATGGTATTCCAGCTTAGTCAACTTTGAACGGCGTAGCATCGCGCTCAGCCTCAATCCAATCGTTTATCTTCATTCTTTTCTTTCTCTCTTCATTTCTCTTCTTGATTGTATAGGCATAGGTCCGTCATTGATGGTCAGCCTGCCTTTTCCCCTTCCTTCTCCTAATTGCCCCTGGTATTCAAAATGCCACCTCAGTATGACCCAGTCTCAGATACCGATTTCGAGTTGGAGTCTGCGCTGCTGGATGCACCCTTGCTCGATCTCGAACCGCTTGAGGATGATGCAGAGAGCGACAATGGCAGTCTCTATTCTCACCCTGATCCAGCGCCTAGTTACCGATTCTCACGATGGGGTGTTAATTCCCCAAGACGTATTGTCATCTTGGTTGCCATTGTCAAGTTTTTCTTTGCTCTGAGCGGCATGATGTTGCTGTTGCCTACTGTACGGTTGATCGAGGACATGTTTTGCCATGTACACTATCAAGATCCTTCATCGGACATTATCGACGAGATGAAGTGCAAGGTTGACGAAATTCAGTCCCGCTTGGGGTATCTCTATGGATGGACTGGCCTCGTCAGTTCTGTTATTGGTGAGTGCCACTCTGGCATAACACTTCAACTTCAAGCATCTAACCGATTCTAGGTCTCTTGGTGGCTTTCCCTTACGGAATCATGTCGGACAAAATCGGCCGCAAACCAACCGTCATGTTTGCATATGGTGGCGTTGCCGTAACGTTCCTTTTCTCCCCTTTCAGCCTCAAAGCCTATTCAGCCGAGCTTCGCGAGCATCCCTATATAATGCTCATTGGAGGGTTCTTTCAGATTTTCGGCGGTGGTGTTCCAGTGATGATCTCTACGCTTTACTCAATCGCGGCTGATGTCAGCTCAGAGGAGCACAAGTAAGTGACGGACGATTCCATCCTGTGCTAGCTCATACTGATGGAAATCACAGAGCAAAGCATTTCTTGTGGCTCACATTTGGTTCGACTGCAGGCGGTCTTGTCGGCCCCATCATCGCCGGCGTCCTAATGAACAAGTTCGGCCCTTGGCTCCCCATATATCTCGTCTCTGCCACCGCACCTATCATTGTTGGAATTCTCTTGATTCTTCCTGAAACTTTGACTATTAGCCTCAAAGACCAGAAAGCTCGTGCTGATAAAGCTGCCCCTGCCACTTTCAAAGAACACTTGTCCCACGGAATCAACGACCTCAATCATTCGCTTGGCATGCTCAAGGATTGCAGTGTTGTCATGATCCTCGTCACATTCTTTGTGCAAAATGCCCGATACACTGCTTATACGACAACCATGGGGCAGTATATGAGCAAACACTTCAAGTGGAAAATGGCAGATGTCAGCCTGATACTCTCTCCTTTAGGGGTTCTCAACCTTGTTATCTTGGCCGGCCTGCCTAAAGTATCAGAAATCCTCCTGTCTCCTCGGTTCAGGATGACAGCATTCGGCAAGGATCTGCTTTTGACGCGCATCTCAACGGGCATCCTCGTTCTTGGAGCTTTATGGCAAGGCGTCAGCCACAACGCAGTCATGTTTCTCCTTGGCCTTTTCATCACAACTTTTGGCGCGGCTGATAGCCCTCTAGCTCGCGCAACAGTCACACACTACGTGCAACCCGAGTATACTTCTCGACTCTATGCCTTGATAGGCATGATTGAAGTGGTAGGGTCCTTTATCGGAGGCCCGGCCCTGGCTTGGTTCTTTGACCAAGGCTTGAAGCGAAAAGGACTATGGATAGGATTGCCGTGGTTTTATGTCGCATTTCTCTGCTGCTTGGCTTGGCTTGCCCTTTTCTTCGTCAAGCCCCCTAAAAAGCGTTCGAGGGAGGAAACGACAGACAGCGATGGTTATGAGACAGAAGACTACATGCCAGATGATCCCTTACGACTTCAATAGTGCTTGAAGCTGGGACAGTCTGTGCTGATGCCAACAACGAGCAGCCTGGTAGCAGCCAGGTGCACGAAATACAAGAAAGTTTACTTACAACTTATATACAAAAGACACCCAAATGGGAAATCAGCTATTATTCAGCTATATTTGTTCCCTTTTTGGATTGCGACAAGAGTGTAGTACCTATCCCTCCCAGTCTATACGGAGATTCGCCCATCAGTCACCTTCCTGCAAGGGCTGGCAGAGGGACTTTTGTAAGTCGTCGTAAGTCGGCCAACAAATCACAAACGTCACCAAGAAGGTCTCCTAAAGCCGATTCAACGTCTTATATCCTTGTTGTGTGCAGAGCTCAATTGCCCGATAAGCTAATCATCTGATGCTTGCTGACGGGAGACTAAGTAACCAACCGCCTTTGGGCTATAATGAATTATATAAAAAGAAGCCAAAGCTTTTGCTTTCTTCCTTTTCAAAGCGCGGAATTGCTTATTTCAACGGCGTGTGGTGATGGCCTCTTTGGACCTAGCGTCTGACTTTACCTGTAAGTATATCGAGAGATCCAAGTGCATGTTGGCCGCCCAACTTGGCGCTGTTTGCGTTGCACCCATTGTCACAGCCGTCGGTAAGCTTATATACAATTGTAATCATTTTGGAGTTACCGACTTTGCAGTTTCTCTTCTTCTGGCGGGTTCCGTTGGTAAAGTGTTGATGACTCGTCGGATGATGTATCAGAAGACTACGCAAGATCGCATCAACCTGGCATCTGATGTCTTTGGCTCCATGAAGCCGGTCAAAATGCTCGGCTTATCAGGGAGATTCGGCAGTCTTATTTCTCAGAAACGGGATGAGGAACTCAGCATTGGTATACACTACCGTGTGATCAGGGTTTATCTCAACTACACAAGCACGTTGCCTTGGCCTTGCGATTCTTCACTCGTAGTATCTCGCTAATTGTTGGAACAGGTAATTGTAACATAAGCATGACAGAAGCAATCACCTTTGGTGCGTACGCTATTGCGTCAAAACTGGGAGGTGATGAGCCATTCTCTGCGGCCCAGACTATCACAGCTCTGTCAATTTTGGGTGTCATGATGGATCCCTTGTCTCCTCTCCTTGGAAGCATTCCAGGTTCTTTCTCGGTTTTTGGATGCTTAGAAGAGTGGAAGATCTCCTTGCACTTGGCGAAAGAGTCGATTGCCACCAGATCTGCGGTCCCAGTTCGCCTCCGGAACTGTTGGAAAACAAGACCGGGACTTTTACTAACGCGAACAAGGGAAGTGACTGAAGTGAAAGACTGAATGATTAACAGATGCTTTTTGATACTTCAAGATTGGCTGATATATGGTCTCCACGGAAAGGTTAGCTTGTCAATTAAATGAGTCACTGGCATTCAATCCATTTAGCTCATGCAAACATTCATAATTATCTAGCATATTGTATTGGACACAAATCCAGTGATATACTACCTTCAGTCAGCTCAAGTGACTCTGTAGTATGTCGAGCGTCTCGCGATGGGAACGCAGCTACAATCTGTCCAAATTGGCCGTGATGCCAGCGTCACAAAGGTTTTGGCATCTGAATCAGATCATATTTGGCGAGAAGCACAAGTATATAATACCTCTATCTCGACTGTTTACTCTATTTTTTCGTTTCCTACCACGCGTATATATTTCCAGACTATTGGGCTCCCCTCTCATCGCCAAGGCCATCAACACTTCTGTATAGCATGTGCCGGGGGTATATATTCTGGGCATCATGTCCTACCTGCCAGGTTCAACACGAAGTGTCCAGAGCATATGCACCGATATGCGAAGAGGCCGAGCAGGCACCTCAGCCTAGCTACGGAACCTGTAATCTAGGCATCATCTGGATATATCGACGAGTCAGTCCCACAGGTTGGAATGTGCATCGATATTGTAGAGCCTGTCGCTTGATACCGCGAAGGCGTAGTTCTCGTCTACGAAGGAGAAGAATAATACTACATGTAGGAGGAAGGGTTCCTCTTGTTCGGCTTTATGGGAGGGTTGGTACACCGAACTTCGATTCCGGCTTGCCTCGTTGACAGACTTCTTCCAGGCAGTCTAGCAAGAGATGCTATAATGGAAACAGTAGGCTAGACGAACAAGATTACTGTTCGACGATGGGCAATACAAAGACGCTTCAATGTGTTCATAGACTGAACATGAACTGCGATTCCAAACTGCAGCCCCGGATTCTATCTTTCTTGTTATTGCGAGTATATATAAGAACGTTGAGCTCTCAACTTTCATCTTATCCATCTCAACTATCCTCTCCGCTAACCAAACTCACAGCATACATACCCAGCCAAACACCAGAACCACAACGTAGCAACGTTATTCTATAAAGACAATCATCTACCACCGACATGTGCGAAGTCAAAATCTGGCGTCGTAGGTGCGAGAGCTGCGGCGAACCTCAGAGTATCGTGTACGAAGACCTCAACAAGTGCAACAAGGCTCGCACAACTAGCGAAAAGTGCACTGTGGTTTCCACCAGGTGCCCCAATGAGGCCTTGGAAGACACGCACTCGAACTATGTGTGCCGGGCCTGTCGTTCCATGATGAACCTGCAAAGCCAAGACCTTCAGCGGCAGGTGATGAGGTAGAGATAAAAAGTCACGGGAGAAGGAGGATGAGAGGAAACAGGATAGCAAATGAATACAAGAACTACATTTGAAACACTGCAGTCTGAAGAGAACAGAGCATAGACAAAGACCATGTGACTATAGACTTCTTTGCTGTATCATGATTGCACAGCGCTAGAGTAGAGTACCACAAGTTGTCTTTTATCATCTACACCAGTCATGAGTTTGGTGGTGAGTCAGATATACTAACAAGCACGTTTCAAAGATGTACAGGTCGTACCCAGTTATGATTCTGTGTGCTTGGTAGTAAATCTGCTCTTGATGGCCACGCGTCAAGCTGTTTGTTTGAAGTGAATGGCAGATTTCTGTCCTTTTACTGAAATTATAAGTACTAGTCTTTGTCTCCTTGTTTCCTTGTTCCCTCTCTCTCTTGATTTATTCTCATGACTATATTTCCTTCTCCCACAATTGATATAGGGCCCCCGGAGATTATATGCATACATTATCACGCCCCCGAGTGCCGCGTATTCCATCTTTATAGAAAGAAAACCACCAACATGTGCCAGACACTGGTCCTCTACAGGACTTGCGCTCACTGTGAAGTCAAATTTCGTCTATAGGAAACAGCGAGATTCCTTCCAGACTGCGACGACTGCGGCACATATGGGAGGGGTGCCTGCAACGGGGGAGTCACTCTGGCCCTTCAGCCCCATGCCGAAGAAAACAGCCGGACGTATGTTTGTGAGACTTGTGCGTTTCATAAGCGACGTCATCAAGCAATGCTATGGTTGTGTCGGATGCGGCTGTGGGAGAGGTGAAGACTTGTGGTCGCCTTCGAAACCTCCAACGGTCTTCCTCGTCTGCTTCAGTAGTTTTGGCATCTATATATCCCTCTTGCTTTTAAGAGGTGAAAAGGCGCAGGCACCTCGGAGAATTCTGTCAAGTCTTTTTGAGGGAGGGGGAACTGTACAAGGAGGGTTCTACAACCAACGAAAAGAGAGCGTGAGAACATACACATTGCCTGCGAAAGTATATCCTCGTTCATGGAACAGTTACCTGATCACCATATTCTACTTGAGTAAGTCAGCCATGGCCCTGGTTATTGTACAAGCTAAAGGCTAATGAGCTTATGTACCAAGATACGCATTATCTCTACGTGTATCAACTCCCAACCAAGGGAGATGTACAACGCTCATGCTTTGTCCCATATGACCAACTTGTCGCCTGGGAATTAGACATTCGGCGCAATCACCCTGTCCCTAAAGTCAGTTTGACTTCAACATACCAATTTACCCAACGGCTTATGCTGTATTAATAGTAGCATGGAATGGAGAGCGTTATCGAGTTGTCTGGTAGGATAGAGGTTAGGCATAAAGAAGCGAGACACCAGACAAGCATTTCCCCAAACCCGCCGGTCTCTAAAAAAAAAAAGAATCTGAGTTTGAAAGCACTTGATCTTTTCTTGTTGCTTTCACTAGAATGTGCTCATTAGTGCACCTGTCAAAGGCCTCGAACAATGCGTATAGTCATTTGCTCATAGGCAATCTCTGATCAGCGCGTGCCCATAATCGATTTCCCATTTAGTGATAAAGGATCTTCTCTGTGGGTTTTTTATTTTATTTTTGATCTAATTGCCAATATGTCTTGTTCGGGTTACACCGCTATTGGGCTTTGTGGGCTATGTTGTTGGTAGACAAAGCTGCGAAAAGAAAGATATATAGAGTCTTGCGGCACTCCAAACGACACAAGGTGAGTGGTGGACTTTGACATACAATCCTTTACACTCTTTTCCAAGAGTTCTTTTAGCTAGAAATACATTAGTATCACAAGACTGCGTGTGCTTTTGAGTACAGGGGGAAACAAACCGGGCCTTGACGGACGTCACAAACTCACTTCTAATTATCTGCATTTCTCCAAATACCACCTATAGAGATTCGTCAGAGGCTTTGCATGCCTCCTCCAAGGTAACTTCCCACTCCTCCTTGGAGACTGTATCGGTCTTCACTTCAGGGGCAACATCTTTGGAAGAAGACTCAGAGGCGGAATCGACGTTGTTGCAGATAGGATTGATAGCCTCGAATGCAGCCATGATCTTCCTTTTTAAGCTCTCGCCAAAACTCGCTATGGAAGAGGTTTTGGGGCCCTGGTCACTGCATCCGTCCAGGTCTTTTTTGGAGACAATGTAGAACCCTTTACTGGCCTCCAACGCTTTGAGCACGTCTTCGAATATCTCTTCGAACTCGTCGACTGAAGCATCTTCGGGCGCCTTATGCATAGGTTTGCTCATGTTGTTGACTGGTGGATATGGAGCTATACTGAAAGCTTTAAGGGTTCGGTAGAGAGGTAGCGTGTGGTTGTTTATGGTGGTGGTGGTGGTGGTAAATAAGGAAGAAAGGAAAGAAAATTAGAAGAGAAAGGAAGAACAAAAGGACATTTTCCAAAAGGACAGTATTGTTTTTATGCAGGTATTTTTCTAACTTTGCTTCATACACATCTACCTACCTTTGTAGAGATGTTTATTTATTGATTAATATTATAAAATGGCCTAACTCTGTAAAGAGTGAAAATGACTACACATAAGAGTAATTTTATTAAACAAACAAATATTTTTCTTATTTACAAAGTCAATTTAATAAATTATATAATACCTTGGTCCTATATATTTCTATTCCTAATTTATTATCCCTATTAGAGAATAATTTATTAGTCAAGGAAATAGTATAAAATGCGTTTCCCTTTCTCACAAATCGGCACTCCACAGTCGAAATATAGATATAAAACTCTTATTAGCAATTTTATAAGCATTTAGGTATAAATACTAGAAAGAACCCGTGTTATTTATCAATGTTGAAAAAACAAACTTCTCGGACGGAAGCACAATATAGATATAAAACTCGAATTCAAAATAAGGTTGAACTTTGCCGGGATAATCATGTTTGCTATTCACCAAGGTAATACTCTCCCCCCCCTCTCTCTGGCGTGTGACGGAATTTGAATGTCAAAGTTGGGATAGTCAGTAAAGGTTTGGGTGCTATAAACTCATCACGAGCTCTTGAAATGCAAACGAAGCAAGGCTTTCATGGCCTCTTGCTCTCGGACATGGCCCTCATTTTCTCGTTGTGATCATCTCCTTTCCAACAACATCCAGAGGAAGCTCTCTGTCATCGGATGAGTAGAGCAATTCTAGTCTGAGGGTCAAGTCGGGCGATCTGTTGACAAGCTGGATTTCCATGCGCCACAGAATACTGCAGTTGATCGTGTCCACTCCTCTCCTAGTTCTAAACGCACCAAGATCGGGGTTATACCCTGATGATGCTATGCTATCATATCCTATGCTGATTGCGGCAAGGAACGGGGCTGAGGAACAGCCCCTCGGAGCATCAGAGTAACGTGACAACCAGCAAAGGCTGACTCAAGATGAGCACTATTCTAAGCAAAGCTAGCTACCCCTACATACCATATGTATCTCTCTAATTGCACGGCAGTAGCCGCCAGAGTACGGATGCAGCGCGGCGCGGTAGATTGACTTTGTGTGCCTGGACGAGCCGCCATTATTATCTTCCGGGGCAAACATGGCGAGGGAACTGGTCATCGTTACACAAGCCGGGCTTTTCTGCTGACTAGGTACATAGCTTCGGGCTGTTCAGCAGCTTTGGCGAGTCTAGATTCTGCTGTGTATGCTGCTGTATCACTGGACAATTGCCTCACCGCTGAATGTTTTGCAATCGAAATATTGCCAGCCCTGTTGCGATGGGTGGTTGTTCAATTCACAATCAATGGAAAGTAGTTTCAGTAATTATTGTACAGTATTAAGGCTACTAACGCCGGGACCTAATTATACTAGCTATTACCATTCATTATCCATGCGTCATCATTACAATCCGTCTCGTTGTTGCATTAAAAGTCCCATTCTAAGGACTGTACTGCTCCCACTTAATCTTGGACACATCCTCGTAGCACTTGGAGTCGAGGGCGTACTTGTGGCTGGAGTACGATCCCTCGGGGAGAGGTTCCAGCTCGGCACACTGAGGCACGAGGCGGATGGGAGCACAACCCTCGGGGATGTTGCGCTGGATCTTGTTGTTCTCGTCGATGGTGAGGTGGGCTTGTTCGATGACGATGAAGTGCTTTCCTTGGTAGTACTCCAAGCTCCTGTTACAAGCAACAAACGTCTCTGGCAGCAGGTAGGTGTAAGGGTCCTCGGGCTGGTTCAACTGAACACCGGGAGTACCAGCACCAAAGTTGAGCGTAGCACCGAACAGGTTCTTGTTCTTCTCGTCGGCCTCGAGGGCGATGCCATTGGGAGTCAGCGGAGTGCCGCCGTCGCTGATGACAGTAGCCTCGCCGTTTTGGCGCTCGTCCTTTGTGCCATTCTGGTAGAAGATGCGGCCCTTGTTCTCGATCACGCCGACGACGGCCTGACCGGCACCGGTGTGTATACTGGTGATCTCGGTGTTGTGGATGGGAGGATCAAAGTCCTTTGAGTGATCTGTGACGTTGACGACGAGCTTGAAGCCCTTTGATATCGAGCGTGAAGGATACGTAGGGTTAACGTTGTAATGCGGCTGCACCGGCGATGCCGTTGCAAGGCCGAGGAGGCTGAGGAGGAGGGTTGAAGTGAGCATGGTTTGTTTGTCCGCGTAGGTTTAGGTAGATATGAGGCGAAAGTTAAAAAAAAATAAAATAAAAAAGGCAGATGGAGGAGGGCGTCGGTTGTAGGTTGTAGGTGGTAGGTTGTAGTTTGAAGGGAGGATGAATGGGAGAGTAGTCGAGGAAGTTCTTATATGTTATAGCCTGAATGATATAAAAGACCAAAAAGTCGAAGGGGGGTTATCGAGACTCTTAAGTACCGCCTCGGCGTTACCCTCAGCTTGGTCAATGCAACGATGAATTGCAGGGCTCAAGTCTGGGCAGCTGAAGTCGGATGATGGTCAAAGATGGAGGTGGCTGGCTAGGATCCTTTGGTGGGCCGATAGCGGGCCCCGTCCCGGTGGATCTTGGGCTCCGTGAGAAAGCCACAGGCGAGTTTAGCGAATGGCTAAGGGATCGCCGGTGCGGGGAGTCCCCCTGTGGACCGCTGCACGGCCGAGTCGAGTCGGGACCCCGAAGGGATCTGATCTGGATACGAGGCTCATAGATAGATGCTGTATGTATACCTTTGTACTTGAATTTTTCGGAAAACTAGAAACAGGATAAAAATATTCTAGTCCAAAAAGACCAACAGAAACATGTGAATATCGTCCTTATTCCCCAATATTTCTGACGTAAAGAGATTGTGATGCTCACTTGTCCCCCGTTTCGAAACAACACGAGAACCCGCTGAACCCGGCCATCCCAGCAATTGAAGATCAGATATCCATAATTAGGTCTCCCTCAAAGACCAAAGACCATTATTTCGTCACATGTTGCACTATTTATTGGCTTTTTTTCGCCGACAAAACCCAAATCTGTGGATCTGACATGTTAGACTAAACTGCTGCACACAAAGAGACTAACGTCAGTTAGCTATTGTATGGTAACCAGCACGGTCGAGACCGGTGCCAAGGAACAGGATGCTTTTGTTCAACGGCATTACGGAGTAGAGGGGCCTCAGTCCCTTGCTACTTGTTGCACAAAATCACGGTCTTGGTCATACAACTAGCGGATATCCCGTTTGCCATACGTTAACCTCCATCGCGTGGCATTGCAGCCGCAGAGGCATGGAAATCCCTGTGTCTGTCAACGCCCATGACGTTCGATATGAGCTCTCAGCAGAGCATTACGGGAATGGCGGTTTCAGACTCTCTGGGGATGATATCACCGAGGTCCCTGTGCAAGTGTCACGGCGATGATCACCCCCTGAGGCTCTCCTTGATTATATCATAAATGTGGCTCATATCTCAACCACGCGGTGATGCACTGATACACAGGAGATGGGATCACAGAGCATCTACAGTCATGATAGCACGGGTTCTTGCGACGATTTGTACGACATGAGGAATCTCGATGCAATCAATGCCACTCAGAAAAACGTACAAGTACTATCAAGCCATGTATTTCATAACTACATTGTTGATCCTCATGCGGTAATGTATGCATATCGTTGTGCTATCTCATTAACCCGGCGATTAGGCGCTATGCAGACGCCAGTTTAAAAATGATAGGTACATCATTCTACGTGATAGATATTTATATACTCTCAGTCAACACCAACTGCCACCAAGGTAGAATTTACGTCCGAATGTGGGCAATTGACTGATAAGTGTTGGTTCCATGCAAATCTCCCCACCATTCAATCACGCACTCCAACTCCTATGAACAGATGGCGGGATCCTCAAAAATAGACAGCCCGAATCGAACATGGCAGCCTTATTCAGTTTGTACTGTATTGTATAGCAGAGTTTCCCCTACCCCAGCCTGCATGGCATATGCAGCCAACTCTCCGCCTCGAACCAATGAGCCTCGGCCAACATAGTGGTCGGCCTCCCTCTAGCGGATATTTTTACACTTTCAACCAACAAACACGGCCACTCAAATGGCCATGATATGATCTCGACCTGCCACTGAGGGGTTATTCTGGCCATGCTGGGTCGCGCGGGGGGGGCCCATCAGATCAGCCATTGGAACATGCCTTGATAAGGCCCTGTTTAAGGTGTCATTTTCGATGTGCATTCACGCTATGCCGAGACAGAGGGGGTGATGATACCTTTGCACTTTTCTGTTCAGAGAAGAGAGGGATGGATGACAGGATATATATAAAAGCGCACTCCTCCAGCCCTCGCTCGAATCGAATCTCTCCGCGAAAAGCATCCCTCTTGGTAATCCCAAATCCAGTTCATGAGCTACAATCAACATCTTCCCCAGATTCAGGACGGGTCCACGGAATTGGGTTTCGTGGACTCGGACTACCCACTCGATGGTAAGTGTCAAGCTTGAGTCATTGTACTTGATACTCCACCGGCCAATTCGCTGACGTTGCATGTTTTCCGTGTCTAGCCTGTGGAACAGACTTTGAGGCCTCTTCCACAGTGACATCCAGCCCTCAAGATGTGGTGGATCAATGGCTTCACATGGGGCCTGTGATGCGGGATTCTACTTCTCTTGATTCTTTCATGGACGAAAACATCTTTGATATGGCTGCGGGTTTCATGCCTCAAGTCAACAGCGACTTTCCCGGTATCGACTTTGCGGATATCGGTCTCTCGGCGCCGATCATCGGGATGGATTCGCATCCAGACAACATCGGCCCTTCATCTTGTCCATTCTCGATTCCTGATCTTCCTTCAGTCTCGTGCGAAATCCATCAAGCACACGCATCTCTCTCCGGTTCACCAGAGGCTCAAAGCGCTCTATAGAGCGCGCCTCTTGTACACAACCAGACGAATGATCTTGTCCATGACGCTTATTGCACTGGGACTTTTGGAAATGATGGAACAAGGACACACGCTTTTGATGCCGATTCTTCATACGTCGATTCTTCTGCCGACACTTGTACTGGTGAGAGTTTAGGTTCGGACACAAAGGGCAAGCGTGAGTTCGAGGAGGATCCTGTTGCTCGTTTGAAATACAACGAGTGTGTAAAGAATGGAATATTTCTTTGCAACTGGGCGGGTTGTCAAAAGACCTTTGACGAAAACCGCAAGAGGAAGTGAGTTCTCAGCACTCTCTCTCCTCTGTCCTGGCTAGACCTGGCGCTAACTCAGGAACAAAGTAATCATCTTCGAACTCATCACAAACCCGTTCGTTGTCCCGAGCCTGGGTGCGACGCTAGGAGAGCATGGCAGAAGGATATGAAGAAGCATTTCAAAACTCACCGGCCGAGAAAGACGTGCCGATGCCCGCAATGTGGTGAACGGTTTACCATCAAGTATAACCTGCAGAGACATTTGCGGGAGACGCATGGTGGAAAGAAGAGGGTCAGGTAGTACTAGCTACTATGGATTATTAATTGTCTGCATGTCTTCTAATTTCATGATTTGCGTCAGTCTTTTTTTCTTCTTCATAGTCGGTAACAAAGAAAGCCATCAACCGCATTAATTCTAAAACGCATTCAACTCGCATTACCTATATACTACAGGACAAACTACAACCCAACACCCCCATCAGAATCATCATCACTATTATCCACTTCTTGGCCAGTATCGTCCTCATTAAGGTGTGCTAATGAAGCAGAATCTGCGTGTCACATACTGGTCAGCATGGAGTTGGGTAGAGCTGTAGAGGAGCAAATCGAAACTCACCATCACTTTCTCCGTTTCCACTCACAAACGCTTCTTCAACATCCACAAGGTTAACAGATTCAATCGTCGCAGTAATATTTGTTACCGAGTCCGGTTGGTATGGCGAAGGCTGTTGTTGCGTTTCGATTTGCTCCTCCACAGCTCTACCCAACTCCTTACTGACCCATGCCAAGGTAGGACGTTGATCTATCCAATGCTCATTCTCCCGGCCATCTGGCAAGTCAATTGGTCGCCAGTTCAGATATGCCTTCTGGTGAGAGTCGGGTTCGACAAATCTTCCTGGGTGGTGCCGGAAATAGAACTTGCAACACAGACATGCCAGCTTACTGCAGGCTATGTAACGGTCATGGGCCACGAAATCTCGTTTGTTGCGATGAAACTCTTCCAGCATTTGTATCTCCGCATGTACGCGCGGCTGTGTCTTCTCATCGTCGTACATAGCCTGGATCGCAGCCTCTAGATTCATCGAGCCGTTCAGCCGTTCGATGTAGCTTTGCATATCCTGAAGGCGCGGGTCGTTTGCTGGGAGCATCCTTTTTAGGATAGAGTTCAGGTTCCTAAGACCATCTGCCGGCGGTACAGGTGCTGCGATGGGAGCCTCGACTCTTTTTATCGTATAAGAGTCGAGGAGTGGTTCCAACAGGAGAGCATCGTGCACCAGGTTGATAGGCACTCGGGTTCGCTCCGATAGGCGACCTATAAAATGCCTGACTGAGCGGAACGCCTTTGAGACTTTCTCTGGAGCTACACTGAGCTCTTGACTTAGAGCTTCCAGCGTCGCCATCTGGGGATCGTGGCGAGTTTTGTAAGCAGTATGGCATAGAGTCAAGATATCAGATTCGGCGGCAGAGGAAAACTGAGGCAGCCACTCTAAGAGCTCGTTCACTCCTGTATCTCTGTTAGCTCGGCTTCTCTTTGCTTTGACTCTGTCCGTCTCACCGTGTGCCTGTACAGCAGCAGTGTTTGCATTTAGATACTTCTCGCAATCATTTGCACTTCGTGACAGCATCTTGCACTCCTTTTTCAATCTCGGAGTAGCAAATTCAACGCATTTCCTCATCAGCTTCTCGCCCAATGCTTTCCGCTCTGCTTCGTTAGCCTTTGGCTCCCTCTGTAGATCGTTGAGGATGTCAGAGAGAAACATAGCAACATTGTCACCAGGTGTCGAATTTGCTGCGATCCAAAAGACGACTCCCTGCATCTGCGACTCGAGAGCCATTGACGTCGTCGTGTTGCCGCCCTTGCGATAGTCACAGATAAAGCTCAAACTTTTGAGAAACCTACGCCTGGAGCCCTGCAAGTCTGTGGGAATTTGCACGGTAACAACGTGCGGACCATCGCTTCTCTTGAGAATGAAGAAGAGAGCTAAAAACTCAAAGAGTCGTGAGAGGATCTTTGCGTGTTTGTCAAAACGTGGTTTTCCGACGCCCATCTCGTCTTGTGTTGATTGCCAATGGAATCTTGAGTGCGAGAAAATGAAGGAGCAGGGGTGAGAGCAACACAATGTAGGCGATAGTAGAGATTGTTGTATGTGGCAGTTTCTCTTATTTCTTCCTGTTTCTATATAAGAAAAAAAAAGCGTTTAGGTTAAGTGGTAGGCCTCCAATGTCTGGATATGAGGCAGATTGGGGGCCGACTGAGGTCTGTTGTCAGGGCTAGGTAGGTCGCCTTGGTTAATCGGTAGCATTGAAAGATAGTTTATTGACCACATTCGAGGCCGTAAATGTAACTGGAAAAACAAGGATGGTTATTCTGGTGATGACGGGGTGTGTATGTTGGTCGAGGAGGTCTAGATACCTACCTAACCTAGACACGAGCATATATCATCGAGGATGTTGATCAGCAGCTATAGCCGACCAACCTGCTCCAGATATCACCAAGCCACCAGTCATTAACGGGCCTTTTAAGATTTTCTAAAGGAACGAACCGTTGACACGGCTTATACACAAAACGCACAACACCTATGGCATGTGACGGTTGTAAAGGCTGCATGCTGCAAAAGTTAGAGATAAAGTGCCTATCGGTGGTATGTACATAACAGAACTCAGTCTCGCATATGAGTGTTTCTACTCAGACGATCAATATAACTGCCACGTAAAAATCTCCTTGGTTAGAGTCAAATATCCGATTTCAGAACTAGAAACATCTTGGCCAAGGGTATCATGTTTCAAAACCCCGTCTTGTCTCATTCAGGGTTAAGCAGTTTACAGGCCAGTCAATGCTTTGACAGGGCCAAGGTGGATTGCACTAAAATGCGGAGCGTGCCACTATCCAACAATGGCTGGAACAGTGCAGTGGTTGGGCTGTGCCCGGCCATGTCCCCCTGCTACATAAGCTTAGGTAGTTAGCTTGACGCGAGAAATCAACCATCAGTGGACTCCACCACTGCGAATGCCCTGCACTGCACAGTGATGATATTTTACCGTAGAGAGCTCCATCCAGCTCCCCTCATTCATCTACGGCGGAATTGCACGCATAGTCTATGCTCCAGGCCTCTCGTCGCCTGCTTCATCCGCCATGCCATCGCTGGATCGACTCCCCAATGAGGTATTGCATAGCATTGCCTCATTCCTCCACAAGAAATACGATCTAGCCGCTCTCTCCCGCGTGAATCGGCACTGCTACGATATCGCAAGCCCCATCCTCTGGAAGCGCGAGGCTCGATCGGACAGACCGGGTGCTCTGCATTGGGCCGTCGAACATGAGGACATTCGCCTTCTGCGCCGCGCTCTTGAAGCTGGCGTTAGCCCATCTCGACTAGCCTACACTCACAGACCCAAACCTCGCATCGATCAGAGACATCGCTGGTGGGATTTCCACAGCACATATTACGACAACAGGGATTGGGAGTTGTCCGACACCGAATCCGTCGATCTGGACTCATCATATGTGCTGCACGACACCTGCGGCTGCTTCGAGAGTGGTTGCGATGACGGCATCTTTAGCGACTGCAGATGGGAGGCTATTCACGTGGCCGCGAGCAAGGGACGGATAGACATGGTTGAGGTTCTTCTTGATGCTGGAGCATCCATAGAAGCACCATCGTGGGGTGTTTGTTTGTGTCGCCCACATCTACCTATCGATGCCTTTACCGAGTCCCAGGCCGTTGACGAGGAAGAGCTCGAGGACTTGCATGGTGGAAACTGGACGCCCCTGCACGTCGCTATATGTCATGGAGAATACGAGACAGCAAAGTTCCTCCTGGAACGTGGGGCGTCGACAGTCATCTATCAAGGGATTGACTTTGAATTAGATCCAAACGCATGGGGGGACGACGAGGTTGCTCGCGATTCAAGCCGGTTTCGTCTTACCGCAATGCATCACGCCGCCAAACACAACATGCTTGATCTGCTTCGGCTTCTCGTGGAGGAAAAGTATCAGGAAGACGTCAACGTGGAGGGACCATTCATGGGAACACCCCTGCTGCAAGCAACATGGTATGGACACTGGGACACAGTAGTTCCATATCTCATCGAGCACGGCGCAAAAATCAACGCAAGGCTCATCGAGACGCGATTGACGCCGCTGATGATGGCCTGTTTCTCGCGTCGCTTTGACGACGCCGCCAAACTGATCGACCTAGGGGCAGATGTCACCACACTGTCAGTACACCGCTTCAGCATCCTGCATCTTATCCTTGGACCTCGTCAATTACGACCAGAAGACTTCTTTGATCCCTCGGGCCCTCCCCCGGAGCCTCAGAACAAGATAACTGAAGCTGAAATCATCGAGAAATTCATCGCCAGGGGTTTTGACGTCAACGCACGAGAAGCCCTTCTTGGCATGACTCCCTTGATGGTGGCAAGTGCGAGCTGTAATACGGACGCCATGCAAGCGTTGCTCGACGGCGGTGCCGATGTCAACGCGCTGGACCATGATGGGCTGACGGCACTTGCGCGAGTTGGTGAGGCAGCTGAAGGCTCCGCCATCTTGGGATTGTGCGATGCCGGCAGGATGCTGCTTGATGCGGGAGCAACTATGGAAGACTCTATGGATGAAGTCACCCCACTAAACATCATCTGTTCGCGACGCTGCGAGCCTTACTTCAGCCGCGACTGGGACAGCCAGCATGCCGCCCTTGCGAAGCTGCTCATTGAACGCGGAGCCAATCCAAACGAGAAGGGTATGTCTGTGAGCCGCCCATTCACAGAGGCGATCATACATGGGAACCTAAACCTTGCTGGAGCTATTCTCGAATATGGTGGCCGGCCAGAGAAGGGCGATCTCGAGCAGCTTCTGTCCACGTCCGTTTATGATCCATACGACGACGGCAAGACCGAGTTTATCCTGCTCATCGACTATGCCAAGTACAACATGGCAAGTCCTTCAGACGCCTTCCTGGTGCGTCTTTTGAAAACGGCGCTTGATAATCAGCTCTGGTCACGGGCGGCTGATCTGATGAAAGCGGTGCCAACGCCAAGAGATCTGCGCAAGGGGCTTATTCATCGCTGCTTGCAAGGCCATTCCCCAACTTCAGATGAGCCATCGAGGCTGATTCAAGTGCTCCTTGAGCGAGGCGAGGACCCCAATGAGCTGTTCAACGGCGAGCCCCCGCTGTATTACAGCTTCAGATCAGGATCCTGTTGGCGGACCACACCCGTCTTGGTGAATGGTGGTGCGGACGTTCACATGGCGACAGAATCCATGCCGCACGGGGCCTTGATGTATAGCATCACACATGGCTATCAGCCGCAAGTGATTCAGATACTTGCGAAGCATCCGGATGCACTGCGCGAAAAGCCAGAATGGCTGCATGAAAAATGCTGGGTACATCTCATTTTTCGACAGCCCAGTGTAAGCCACAAGAGGGGGCAGCCGAGGGGTGCTGCGGAATCAGTGATCAACTGGACTTTTACTAGCCGTTTGATCTCAGCTGGATTGAGAACTGATATCAAGACTGTTAATAATCAGATTCTTAAGGAACTTGTGGAGAAGGAAATCCCGAAACGGGAGCCCTTGAGAATCGAAGGACAAAGGGTTTTGGAGGCCCTTGACATCCCCTATGTGGAGCCTACACTGTCTGATATGTGCAGTGATGTTCATGATGATGATAAAGAGGACGAGGAAGATGATGAGATTGATCAGTTTGACCTCGAGGATGCTTCAGTGAGCGACGATATTGATGACGATGACTCGGATCTTGACAGCGATGGTTATGATGGTCTTGGCCTTTTCCATCCCTTTATGGGCGAATCTGATGGAGAAGCAGACGAAGAGTCTGAAGAAGAGCAAGGAGATGCTGGATGGAATGGCAACGATCATTCAAGTGATTTTGACGATTATGATGAAGGTGGACCAATGCCGATACCCGTGCCCCTACTTTTTGGGCTTCTGATGTAAGGCATATATGGTTCGAAAGAGCAAGGCGGAGTTGGTGTTTGTTTACTGGATGGCAATCTGACAGGGCAAAGATTGCAATGGTTTATCATATGTGTGGTTTATACTTGGGATGGCGCTTCACGGGTCTATACGTAGATGGAGGGATTAAAAACTTTGGGTTGAACTGGGACTTGGCATTAAAATGGATGCGTTTTCTGCGAACAGGTCACGTGGAACATACATGAAGATTGTATTTAGGAGAGAGAGAGAGAGAGTACTTACGTCTCATGAGTAGAGAGGATGGAGGATGATGGCGTCGATAACCTCGATGCTCGAGTAAGGCAGCTACAGTCTACAGATGAGAGTGAGTATACGGGATTGAGGCCATATCTCGCCCGAGACTAGTGTGTTGGACGCCGAGCTGAACCGCGATGAGAAAGGATAGAGTGTTTCCCGCGTCGGTTTCCACGCTCCGGCCGAAGCGCTAACGCCAGGGGTAAGAAGACAGGAATAGAGTTGTGAACCTGTTTTCTGACATATCGGAGATGTCACGGCAAGTTTTGAGGCACATTTTTGAATGGATGCGAACCGTCACGAGGAAACAGATAAGCAGGGGATGAAGCCGCCGGAGGAACCTTGAGGGGCCCATTAGTGTTCGGGGATCAAAGGGTGATGCGTTGGTGTGAAGTGAGATGGGGAGCAGTAGTTTGTTAGGTAATTGCGTGGTTATAAGCCTCAAATGAGTATGATGAAGTAAGTGTAAGTGAGGGATGAATGATTATGGTGGTGGATATGTAGCTGAGCGATATCAGATGCATGTTTGTTCAAGTATATTGGTTTTCACTTTAACACGTTAGTAGTTTTATTGATATAATACGTATTAACGATCAATTTATCTGCCTTTTGCGTATTGAAGTTATTCATTACTTACCCTAAGCAAGGAGGGGGAATAGAGAGGGAGATGAGAATGCGGGGAAGCCCGAACTAACAGCATGGGGATGGAAAAAGTTAACCAACTAGTCTAGGTACCCAACTAGTTCGTTAACTACTGTAGCTAACTAACTTGGTCACTAACGTACTCTACAGTACAAATGACAGAGGCAGGCAGAAAAGCATGTGAGATTAAGAATAGACTACTACTACTACTACTACTACTACTACTACTACTACTACAAATGTACGAGAGCGGATCCCATAACCAAGAGCTTGGCTTTTCTTGAAGTGGCGTTTTTGACCATGTTGCATCAGTTCATCTCCTTGGGGTGGTACGTGTAGGTAGATTCGATGTCGATGGCCCGGACATGAAAGTGCGGGAAGAAGAGGCCTGACACCCCGCACCGGCCGGAGGACCCAAGGAATGTCGGGGCTAGCTAGGGCGGGACGCCGAATACCACCGAGAGGAAGATTGAATGGTATGATGGCTTGGTCGAGACAAGACAAGACGTTGTCTTGTCTGGTGTAGGATTGGGGGAGCTATTGGATGCAGAGATGCTGGTGGTACGTGGTGTAGGTAGATCGGAGGTTGAAATCTACAGTGCATTCATTACATAGTATTCTCTCGATTCTTGATCCGTGAGCCGGTCCATCTGTGGCTCTCTAGATGTGTTGATATCAGCTTTATGCCATTTGTATCCCCAATTCCCACCTCGGATCCGTAATATCGGAGCAAAACTACCCATATCAGACTCGATTCTTGCCGTGTAGCCGTCCGTACATACGGGTACGGTATCATATCTCCATCATCATCCATCCATCCATCCATCCATCCCCATGGGATCGGACAATGTTTACCTAGGGCCACGGAGTAGATTCCTTCTGCTTCTCCAACTGACGTGGATCAAGGGTCAATTGCTTCTTTTCTTGGAGAAAAGAAACGCCACCAGACATCAAAATTTAGTCTGGAACAAATCTGTTGCCACTGGTAATCTTCCAAAAGACGGAGATATCTCCCGTAGCTGCCGTGAAGTTGATGCGATTCTGAGCCTGAGGAGGAGAGGTTGGCCGTTCAACCCCGCTCTTCGATGAACCGGATTAGGAAACATAAACCCCACCTTGGGCCTGAGGCAGTAAGCCTTCGACTGATTGGCTAATCGGCATAGCTCTTCTCCTCCACTCAAGCTCTTTTTCCAACCTTCCAGGCTTAAACCCAACACCGAACACCGAAATATGCCCTCCATCATGGCCAGACGACTTGGCTTGTCAGTCTCTCTAGTCACCCCCAACCTGTCCATACTTTCCTCTTGTGGTAAGACCCCTCGTGGTGTGTGGTCGCACGCGCTCCCCCCCCCTTCCCCCGCTTCCATCGACCGTGAGCGTCTAGAGCGTGTAATACCACGGCATACAGCGGGTCATCGGCCGGTCCTCGTCATGAGAGAGGGGGAAGAGGGACGACAGAGACCGAGAGGGGAGTACCTGACGAGGGCTCAGACAGTACCTGACAGTCCGATCTCGCCTGGGGCCTGACCAGACTACGGACACCATTGACGCCTGCCGGACTCGGTATTCCATACTGTATCTATCAACCTACCTACACACACCAACGTACATGCCGACGTGTTCGGGGTTCGCGGGATTGATGGACATTCGCTGTGTGTGAGCGTCCGGCCTGCCCGTTGCGCTACCCGGCCCCCGTTCCGTCCATAGCGAACTGTACTGTACCGTCCGCGAGACGACCGACAATGCGCTCAACTCAACTCAATGTGCGTGGGTGAGACGTGGAACCTTGCTTGGCTGCTACGTGGAGAGTGAGAGTACAACAAACATGTAACTGATTCAGCCTGTTACAAGATACACGCGCATGGCGTTCCCATCTCAGCCCAGAGCATAAATATCTGGCATTGGGCCCTCGATATTTTGTTTCTTCTCCTCACTCTCATCATCATCATCATCATCTTCTTCCTTCTTCCTTCTTCCTCTTCTCACTTCTTCAATCTCAACCAATAAACCTTTTACAACCGCCAAAATGGTAAGCATTCTACTATATACTCGCTCCTCTACTTCTACATCCCATTGAGCCTCAAACTAACAACCAAAACAGGTCAAGGTTCTCGCTGTTCTTTACGATGGTGGCCAGCACGCCAAGGATGTATGTTTCTCCATCTCTTCTACTTACAATTCCACCCTTCTTCACTATTCAATCGACTGTCTTTGATGGTCCTTGATTTCCGCTTCTCGAACATTTCGGTTATCACAAATTTCTCCCCACCGACCATCCCTCCACGCTTGTCGATCTCAAACGCGGGGAAATGGTCTCAACTACCTCTAAATCAGCCACCTCCAGCCCAATGATGCGGGGCTATGTTTGGGCAATTTGTGCTTGAGTAGGATTGCGTGGCTCATGGCTCTCGTGCACTTTACACTGCATGGGTTTGAGCAACCAACTGCAACCCAACTTACACCCAATGTCTCAAAACTGCATTGCTGATCCATCACACACACTCACACTCACACGCACACGCACACTCTCTCTTCGAATCACTTCGCCCTCAGTCAATTAGGTTTCATAACAACTAACATGTTTCATTAGCAACCCCTCCTTCTCGGTACCACCGAGAACGAGCTCGGCATCCGCAAGTGGCTCGAGGACCAGGGTCACACTCTGATCACCACCTCTGACAAGGATGGTGAGGGTTCCAAGTTCGACAAGGAGCTTGAGGATGCTGAGATCATCATCACCACTCCCTTCCATCCCGGTTACCTGACCGCTGAGCGTCTTGCCCGCGCCAAGAAGCTCAAGCTCGCTGTTACCGCTGGTATCGGCTCTGACCACGTCGACCTCAACGCCGCCAACAAGACCAACGGCGGTATCACCGTCGCTGAGGTCACTGGCTCCAACGTCGTCTCCGTTGCTGAGCACGTCCTCATGACCATCCTCGTCCTCGTCCGCAACTTCGTCCCTGCCCACGAGCAGATCGAGCGTGGCGAGTGGAACGTCGCTGAGGCTGCCAAGCTCGAGTTCGATCTCGAGAACAAGGTTGTCGGTACCGTCGCTGTCGGCCGCATTGGTGAGCGTGTCCTCCGCCGCCTCAAGCCCTTCGACTGCAAGGAGCTCCTCTACTTCGACTACCAGCCTCTGTCTGCTGAGAAGGAGAAGGAGATCGGCTGTCGCCGCGTCGAGAACCTCGAGGAGATGCTTGCCCAGTGTGACATTGTCACCATCAACTGCCCTCTCCACGAGAAGACCAAGGGTCTCTTCAACAAGGACCTCATTTCCAAGATGAAGAAGGGTGCTATCCTTGTCAACACCGCCCGTGGTGCCATCGTCGTCAAGGAGGACGTCGCCGCTGCCCTCAAGTCTGGCCACCTCGCCGGCTACGGTGGTGATGTCTGGGACCACCAGCCCGCTCCCAAGGACCACCCTCTCCGCACCGCCAAGAACCACTTCGGTGGTGGCAACGCCATGGTCCCTCACATGTCCGGTACCTCTCTGGACGCCCAGGTCCGATATGCCAACGGTACCAAGTCCATCATCGAGACCTACCTCTCTGGCCGCGATGACTACAAGCCCGAGGACCTTATCGTCCACAAGGGTGACTACGCCACCAAGGCTTACGGCCAGCGTGAGAAGAAATAGATGCATTGAGAAAGGAAGAAAGAATATGTACAATGATGATGAATTAGTTCTTACAACTGCATTCTAGACGCGGGTCAAAAAGTATTCAGCGTTGCAGATAATAAAATTTGTTAAAAATTAATCTTTTCTCTTATCTACCGTGATGAAATCATCTTGTTTGATGTCCATTATTGAATCTGACTTGTCAGAGCTTTTGTTAGGGCAAAAGACATGATCAATCACAAAGCTTTCTAATACGATTCAGTATCTCATCTTGATGTAAGCATGAACGAGAACTCTAATATCTGTCTGATATAGATTGGCATTCATCTTCTGGTTAGTCGCCAAGACCCAATATCTGCATATCATGATAAAAGACGATGAGTCGCCAGTAGACTTGGGATTTTATTCTCCTTTTCCTGAACATATGCTGCACGCACTCGAGTTTCTACGCCGTTTTATAAACCCAAGACAGACCAGGCTTCAGACGATCGAGCAGACATATCCTGGTATGCTCGTTATTCCATTTTACTTTGTTACTGGTACACATATATACATGCTCGCCTGCTATGACATGCCGCATCATAAAAGCCGTCATCAAGCGTTATCTCCCTGTATGCCCATCCATGTTTGACCATTCATGTCATGAAGCCGTTGCCGTCCAACCGAATCCTTACCGACGCTTGTACATCTGTTTCATAGAGGACCAATCATTTCCAAAACTCCCACCATTTCTTATCCTCGCCATGATGTCTCCTTCTTGTCAAGACCTGCTCATCTCGTCCTCTGATGCGCCAGAAATACACAGGCACGCCAGCAACGACAAATGACACGACGGCAATGGTCTGGAAAGGCTGGGCAAAGACAGCGCGACTGAGTAGAAAGAGACTAACGCAGCAAAAGATGATTGGTGTTGTGATCCACGTTTTGTAAGGGCGCTCGAGTTCGGGCTCACGCACGCGCAATACAATCAGACCAAGCACCGTCAGAAAGTAGAATGTGTAACCTGCGACCCCGTAAAAGGTGACGAGCGTGCTGAACTCACCAACGACCACGTAGCCTATTGTAAGAACAAGGTTGAGGATGAGTGCATATACCGGTGTGTAGAACAGACCTGCGTCTTCATCGCCAAACATTTGGCGCAGCTTGCGTGAAAACCAGCTTCGTGTACGCTGCATGTTGAGTTCATGGTCATGTGCATTACCTCCAACACCAATCGTGCCAAAGATGGACGGGATATAGCCCTCTTTTCCAGCAACGTAGGCGAGACGGCTCGAGGTGAAAGTAGACGAGTTGAGAGCGCCGAAACAACTGGCACTGACAATGAGGGCGAGAATGAGTGAGCCTATGGGACCGAAAACTCGAGACCCAAACATGACAGCGACGGTGTTGGAGCCATCCATACTTTCAAGAGGTAGAACGAGGAAGTACGCGATGTTGGCCAGGACATAGCAGAGAATGACCAGAGGCATGGCTGTGTGAATGACTCGGGGTAGATCTCGAGTGGGATTTCGAAACTCGCCAACGACGTAATTTGTCTGGATCAAGTTAGTATTGCGCATCTCATATCATGCACTGATCATGTCACTCACGTTATCCCAGCCGTCATAAGCCCAGAGGCCAGCATAAAGAGCCAGAGCCCAAGCAGTCATGTCTGTCGATGTATTGTCAAACAGCTCATGCGCCTTCCAGTCAACTTCCGACTTGCCCTTGAGCGTCTTTCCTGTGATAGCAACAACGACACCCGTTACTGTAACGCCCAGCAGGGCAACAAACTTCATGAACATGAGCGCATCGTTGACGCGAGTTCCGAGACGCGTAGAAACGCAGTTCAGAAATGTCACCATGAAGAGTCCAACCAGCGCAACGGCCTTGTTGATCCAGGGACTGACGTGCTCGGCATCGGGGCCAATAAAGGCTCGAACAAGGTATTCGCCCATGATAATGGCAATGATGGCGGCGCTACCTGGCTTGAGGACGAGCATGGCCACCCATGTAAACAGGAAGCCGGATACCTCGCCAAATGTCTTGGCTAGGTACACCTGAGCGCCGCCATTGAGGGGAATCGCTCCGCCGAGCTCAGCATAAGATGCGGCACCTGTCCATGCGAGAATGCCTGCGATAACCCATACCACTAGGGCAGCACCTGGCGAACCAACTCTTGAGCTCACCGACCCTGGGGACGAGAAGATACCCGAACCGATAATAAGTCCGACTATCAACGACAGTCCATTCAGGTATGTCAACGTCTTGTGCTTTTCCAACGACCCTCCTCCCAGTCCACCGCTCGGCCTTGCTGCTGAAGTTGGAGCTCCTATAGGTGCATAAGCGCCAGCTCCTGTCGTCGAGCTCAAAGGGAACATGTTCGCAGCAAAGTCAAAGGCTGAAGACACTGAGTAAGACCGCTGCATCCTCCTGGCAGGATTAGCGCTATCCAGGGGGTCATCTTGTTCGAGCGACAGTCTTCGCGATGAGGATATGCTTGGCCGAGACGACATCTCTGAGACCCCATCTTCGTTTTGTTGGCTTGAGCTGGCCAATGAAGCGAGTTCGAGTGAGTCTCTTGTATGCGACGCGGGAGCGTACGACGGCGCCATTGTGATATGTTGTGTGCAGTTGTCGCCTCTTCGTCTTTCTCAACAACCAGTCAATCGATCAATCCCCCACAGAAGCGCCTAAGAGTGTTCCAATTCAGGCAGTCCAGTCGCTAACAACAAAGGCGCATAGCGTTCAGAGTCGCGCAAGTCTTGTATGGGTGTTTGAGCGGATCGTAACAGTCTGGTGACGTAGAATCTCGGGATTTCGATGGCCGGCAGCGGTCGAAGCGGATAGGGTCGATGTGAGGATTAAGATGAAGGTACAACGTATAAATTATCAAATATTCGTATTCGTCAATAATTGATTGCTCGTTCAAGTCTCTAATTCAGTACCAAAAAGGGGGAATCTTTTGTTTGCGTGATGTCGATGTTGAAGGAGAGGACAAAGAAAAAAGACCAAGACAAAGATAGGAGACGTTAGGTACTTTCCCCAACTCAAAGTTCCAGTCCAGTCCAATGAAGCTCCTGCAGGTGCTCTCCGCGTAGTGAACCATCGAAAAGAGCAACCAACCCCTTGCATCACAGCCACATTTGCACCGCCACAGAACGCTTAGTCATTAGCTTGCCAAGACCTGCAACCTCAAGACTCCATGATCCCAGCAAGCAACGGCTTCTTCTTTCCAGCATCATAACATCATGGGCTCCGACGACTATGCAGCTGTCGGTGGCGGCGGCGCCCTGAAGCTCAAGGGCGCCAAAGTGCACAGGAAAAAGAAGAAGCGCGACAAGACCGATCTTGAGAAGAATCTTGATGTTGGAAACAAGGACGACGAAAAGAAAAAGAGAAGGAAGGAAAAGGAGGAGGATGTTGATGAACCACGCGACGAAGACGACGAAGAGAAGCCCGAAACGCAAAAGACTGAAGCGCAAAAACGTCACGAGGAGATCAAGAAGAAGAGAGTAGGTCTAGCAGTTTCTGGTCCCGAAGCGATCATCATGCTAACATGTCTCACTCTAGCTCCTCCAACTGGCCGAATCTTCAGGATCCCGACCAGAACTCCTCAAGACCCACAAAGAACGAGTCGAAGAGCTCAACACCTATCTGTCTAGACTGAGCGAGCATCACGATATGCCCAGAATTGGTCCCGGTTAACAACATCCATCGAAGATGGTATTCGTGGCGAAGTGTGCGTGGATATATGGGAGTTGGGCGTTTTGTTGATTATACCCTCACTTATACAAACTTATGAATAAATATGTCGTTGCGTGTCTTGCTTTGGCTGGTTAATTGAAAAGCGAGACAGCTATGGATGCGCTTTGGCTGGCGCAAAGCGTTGCCGGTTGGCATCATCTTACTATCCCTCATATCATCACAAGAGCCAAATCCAGAAATATAAAACTGCTTGCAAAAAGTCAAAGTCACCAAATATCAAATTCTACCAAATGACAAAACACGCTAATCTCTTGTACACACTCATGTACTATGCACTTTAGATACAATCCATGTAGGCAAATATGCTAGGCGCCAATTAATGATCCAAGTCTCAAGGAACAACCGTACGTGGATGTCCTTGTCTAAAGATAAACCGCTTATCCATGCACCCAAGTGTCTGATGCTTCCCCAGTCTATAATCCCAATTTTGTACCCAAGAAAGGAGTGAAATTCGTAAAGAATGGTCCCATACTGTGAGAACTGGCGTCCGCGAAGGGACAGCACAGTTCGTCAATTAAAGGGGCCGAGTGATTTTATCGCTTTGATGCGAGACAGCTGTACATGTTGGTGTTATATCCAGTTTACAGAAGAATAACGCCACCAAAGACCATGCCCACAACAGCGGCAACAATGGATCCGACGGATCGAGGAGCGGCGTTCTGGAGGTCAGGGTCGGCGCTGCCGGTAGCTTCAGCTGAGGGAACAACCTCGACCCAAGAAGTTGAGGTCATAGTGGTGACACCGCCATCCTCAAGAGTGGAAGTGTATGTGCGGGGGATGGCGCTCGATGTTCGCCTGGTACCGGTTCCGGTGATGGTGCTCTCAAACTCAGATTCGGTCGCAGTCTCAGCCTCGTCCGTAGTTTGCGTGGCATCATCCGTCTCGGTTGCAGTTTCCTCATCACCTGTTTCCAAGTTAGCACAGATGCTCAAAATCATGCTTGTTAGATATGATGGCGGATCAACGTGGATGTAGTGGTCAAGGTGTGGAAAAGACGTGTCCCACTGATTTGGCGCACTTGCGTAGGTCACAAAGGCAGGGCGTCAGGCTATGGAGAAATGGCACGAAACATAATATCACAGCAGGCTTGGGGAATTGGACCCGCACCTGTCTCTGTTTAGAGACTTGATGCTACAGGTCCTCCCACATACCGATAGTGGCCGTCTCGGTTTCTTCCGAAGCCTGCGAGGCTGTCTCTGACTCTTCAGCAGTCTCAGAATCTGTCTCTGAAACCGTTTCGGAAGCCGATTCTGAGGCTGACTCAGAGGCAGAGTCGGAGGGTACAGTGGTGGCGTCGGCGAGAGTGGAGGAAGGGATGGCAGAAGTGTCGACGGCAGTGGAGGTATCATCAAGGACGGTGGATTGAATAGTCTCACCCGAGGAAACCGTCTCGGACGGTAGTTCAGAAAGAGAAGAAGTTTCAGGCAAAGATGTTCTTCGAGTAGACGTACTGGCAGCATTGGAGGTTGCGGAGCTTGGAGCAGAAGGATTGGACGTTGAAGCACTTGGAGAAGAGGGAGTCTCGGAAGGTTCCTCTTCCGAAATGGACGTACCGGTAGCAGTGGGCTCGGAATCATCGGTGGTAGACTCAGGTGCGGACTCCTCAGTTGATTCGGGCTGTGTCTCGGTAGTCCTGCGAGTGGACTGCTGAGTAGGGACCGCTGTGGTTGCGGCGTCGTCAGTCTGCGTGGGCGCCTCCTCCGTGGCACTGGGAGCTTCTTCAGTTGCAGTGTCCTGGGTAGGTTCGGCAGTAGCAGAAGGTTGGTCTGTGGCCGGGTTAGAGGCAGGTTCGCTAGGCTCGGGGTCTGAGCTCGCAGGTTGCGAGGGCGAGGTTGGCTCACTCGATTGGGTGTTGGATGGCCCCTGGGTAGCCGAGGGCTGATCCTGAGTGTCGGAGGGAACGTCTGAGGCGGGCGCGCTGGGCTCTTGAGATGGCTCGACAGCCGTAGCCGAAGGCTGAGCCTCAGTGGGGATAGGGTCATCCGTGGGCTGCTCAGCAGTAGCAGAGGGTTGTGCTGCAGAATCTGAAGGAACCCCCGAAGGCACGTCCGATGGCACATCCGATGGAACGTCTGATGGAATATCAGAAGGAATGTCAGAAGGGACATCGGTAGGCACATCAGTCGGCACCGTAGGTTGTTCAGCTGTGTCGGTGGGTGCAGGTGTGTTTTGTCGTCGAACCATTCTGGCCACAGACTCGGACAAGTTGGGACGGTGAGCACTCATGCCATGCTTTCCACCGATGTCTCCATGGCGAAGATGTCCAGGGCAGAGACGAGTAGCACCTCCAATGGATGCTACACCGACACCCAGGAGACAACAGGCGGCCAAAGCGATGAGAGCCTTGCCTGCTGGGGATATCCTCTTGGTGTTGTTCCTAGGTTGGGGCTGGGCGGATTCCGAATCCTGGAGTAGTGCTTCCTTAGACATATTCCTCTCTTCTCGGTCAGCGCTCAACAATCCTGCCTCTATGTTGTAGTCGTGCTTGTTGTCGATAGATGCCATCATGTACAATTGAGTGAGAAGGCCTGGAGGTAGGACAGAGGTTGAGTTTTGTAAGTCGATCGAAGCGATGACAAGCTTGGCAGCGACTGGAGACGGAGATGCAGAGGACGTCTAGCGGCTGAGAATAGCCCAGATATTTGCGGACCCAGAGCGGATGTGCAGTATTTTTGGGTTTGCTATTTGGGGACGGGATGAGAGACGACTGGCTGAGAGATGAGGGTCTAGTGGTGAGAGGTTGAGGAGGCGAAATCTCAAGCCGTGAGTGGTGAGGAAGATGGCTAGGGTCCAGAAGAAGCTGCAGGCGACAGCGGAGGAGAGAGCAGGTAGGGGAGGGGTGGTTCTTTTTATCGATGATGAAAGGTGTCGTGTGCCAAGCAGATAGGAGGTGGCTCTAGCGTCCGAGGGAGGAGTCTTGAGGGTTTCTATGAAACTGGAGACAAAGATCGCTGGTGATGTGAGGATGAGGATGAGGGATGAGGGACACGAGAAGGTGAATGGCGTGCGGGTAAGCAAGTGCTGAGTACTAGGCAAGTATCCGTAGTACAGTAACAGTTGATAATTAACTATGGTCGTTGGTCGATGGAGCTGGAGCTGGAGCTGGAACTGGAGGCGCTCTGTGGAGTAATGCCCAGAGAGTGTGGGAGGTGGTGGAGAAAACGGGTGTTACACGAGCTGAGTCCGTCAAGCCAAAAAAGTGAGGCCAGGGAGAGAAATAGACACGAGAGCGAGGAAGAGAGTTTGTGATGCGGGATCGCTGATGGGGTAGGAAGGAAAAGGGTGGTTCTGTATCAACCCAGCCTAGAAAAGTCCCGAGAGCTAAACTATTTTTGGCAGGAAAAAGTTGAACTGCAGATGATTGTCGCCTTGTTTATTGACTGTTATTGATCCGAATTATTTATTCCCTTTTATTTTTGTCTGGTGGGTGGCAATAAAAGGGCAGAAAAAGGTCGTTGGATGGAATCTTGGAGATCTGTACCGTAGCGCGATGACTGTTTCTTTTTTCGGCCTGAGAGAGGGAGCCGCTTGCAATTTTTAACAACAGCCACCCCGACACTAGGCGGAGAGCTACCCCTGCCTCGTCTGGCGCCTCTGGTCGTCCTGCCAAGTAAGATTCAGTCGGGCTACAGGTCCGCCCGCTGAGAATGCCAGCAGGACAGGGCAGCGCCAGGGATTGAACGGGCGATGGACTCTCTGTGGTGGAGTGTCTAGGGGCTCAAAGGGCGGCTCAAACATGGAGCAGACCAACAGACGATTCTAGCCCGAGTCTCATCAGGCGCTCACCCGCTCGCTGGCACTTGAAGATACCAATGCATGCCCCGGCTGTTGAACGTGAGGCGCCGATATGAACTGGCGTTCCCGAAAGCACTGACTGTCTGGACCACCTAGGACGTAACATGAATAGCTGCTGACATTGCCCCAGAAACTCGAGAGACGTTTCAGCCTATGTCTGGTGTCAGTATACGTCGGACTCCAGGCGGTTGCAGCATATGTACTATGTACGCAGACATGATAATAGCGCAGCCATATTGTGGCATATTCCAATTGCACGGTTGATTTTGTCAACATGACGACCAACTGCTGCTACGTACGTACAACCAACGCTTTTCACCCCCTGGTTCCTGTCCATCTTGCCATTGACCAGACGGCGTCGTCGCGCTAGATTGCTTCTCATGGCGCTCTGTGATGTCACTGTGGACAAACAGATCGTCTGGTGTAAGCACACATGTTTTTGTTTTGCATGTACGAGCCCATCGTGTGTATTCTTAGAAAAGCTCACGAGAGACCCATAATGTACAGAGGACGCGTATGTATAGGGAATAATACGAGAAAATCGACGGAAAAAGAAGAGCATCGGACATAAACGTTGGGTCCCAAGCTATTGGTCCCCATTCCATGTCTGACCCACTACGTTAGGCCCTTGATCCCTGCCCCTGACTGCGGTGTCGTCTTCGTCTTTGTAGTCTCGCGAGAATCAACGCCAGAGGACTGATGATAACTAGTTCGGCCCGCAAGCAATGAGACGTGTCGAATGGATATCAGCCTCATAGCTGGGTACGAGACGTGATCATCATGAGAGAGCAGTTTTGGCGGTTAACGACCTCGTACAACAATATGCCTATCTATCTATGCGTGACAACTGCGATTCTTAACTGACAAGATAAGCGACCATGTAACGTTTTTGTTTTCAAACTCTGAACTTGGCAATTCACAAGTACGGAGTAGATGTTATTTGTATGACAGATCATTATCTCTGACCCAAGTTGATCGTCGGACGGATATGCGTCGTGCCCGACAACAGATGGAGAACAGCTCAGGTTGATCCTTATTTTGGTGCTTCTTCACGCCAGAGCACGGTCTTGGCTCCGACCGGCATGCCCGTATAGATTGGGAATGCCAAGCAGATGATGTATGTCCCGGATCCAGCGGCTCAACATCCAAGAGTTTGGTGAGCAATTGATGATTTGATCCTTTGTGTGCCTCGGCCAGGGGGTGTAAGAATACTTGGTCGCTTCAGACAGCGAAATTGTACGAGACGACCGGACAAGTGTTTCTTACACCCCAAGGCTCCGTGAACAGGTACGCTTGCTCTCGTGACAAAAGCTCCGCGCGGCTTTGATCAGCTTGTCGCGTCTCTGTGGTGTCGACGTCGAATCCGCCAATGCGGACCAGCATATCTTTGAAAGCCCGTGGTTGACATAAGTCGACTGCGATTCGATCATGTCTCATGCAGCCAACTTTTGTGCTGTAACCTATACCAAAACAGTCAATCAAATCGCCATTCAAGTCACTACACCCAACTCTACAGTTTGAAACTCCAACCTCCCGTGCCCCCCCTCTCGGAGTAAATAAACACTGCATGTTTTGGTGTCGTGAACTTGTATCGTTGCCCAAGGCTTACGAGGCCCTTTCTTGGTCGTGAGACACGCCAATGCGGCTATACAGACTTAGCATTGGACTACAGGGCCAACCAAAAACGGCCGTCAAAGACAAGTTGCTGTCAAAGTGCAGATTATCGAGAAGACAATTATCGAGGGCTGATTTTAGGTTTCAAACCCTCGAATTAGGCCAATGTGGTCTTGACAACGTTGCAGCATGACTTTGGTACTATTATGTCGCGCGCTACAAAGATGAGTGTCAAGTCCTACGATGGTTTGCAGTGGTCGATTTGATTGACGCTGGCTGACTTGAACGGCAACCACTATGTGATGCTAAAGCGGCCAAGACTTGAGTTGACGTATTCTTAGCTGCACAGCCTATTTCTCGTGTATTTGAGCGAGCGACTCTGGCGTCTGCCATTAGCTTGTGGCGTGTCTAAATTTATCCATGCCGTGTCCATGCCCAGGTATCTATGTAAGCCCCAGTCGTTCGATCTTCAAGACCTTGAAATACGACCTGGTTGTGCAGTATCTTTATCTGAGATGTCATCAATCGTGGACTGCCATTGTTGTATGGACTCATATCCGAGTGATTATGAAGCCTTGACAGAAGTTAGAAGTTGGTCTTGTCCTCAATGAAACTTCATGTTTCATTACGGCTTCTTCCCATTCCCGGTCCTCCTTACCTTGAAAAAGTATAAACCCCTTCCAGACAAGGAAGAGGAAGCAGCCCTAGAGTCTATCGAGCACACCATGAGGGAAGGGTTTGCATTCTTACTTTCGTGACAGATGGAATGTAACGGGTTCAAGGCCCCAAGGGAGCGGAAATTGCTTCAAAACATGATGGCTTAGAAAAGGGGGAGACGTAAACAATCAAGTTTGGATATTGTTCGTTTATCATCATGACTCCCGACTTGTGTTGTGCCACAAAGGTCATGTACTTTGTGTACAATCAATCATTTGGCTGTGGTGAGATTAAATTGAGATGGAGCTTGGGTGCGTGCTTACAAGTAAGTATTTGAGCCACCTATCGTGGCTTGTGCCTGAGTGGCCGTGCGTGATGGGCTCAAGCCAAGTTAGCTGACGAAACGACTGATGCAAGGCCACTTTCACATGTGGATGATGAGCTTCTTTCAACAAAATCCGTCCAAGTGGAAGCAAAGCCACTGACGGAGATAATCTTTAATCAAACACACCGTACTCTCATTTTCAACCTCACCCGCTGAATCGTTCCTGTTCGCGACGCTCCCTCCCCCACCTGTGCCTCATGCGCATGCGCAATCCGACCGTCGTCCATGATATTTGATATTGCGGCACCTCTGAAAACCTCGTCATGACAGAGCATCTTAGCCCCGAGTCTTTGAATGCCCTCGACCCCGATGAACAAGCTAGTCTTCGAGCTCTATCGCGATCCCCTCATCCATATCACCATCAGAATACAGACCTTCCTCACCTCTCGGATCGCTTTTCTCTAAGGAACCGCCAAGCGCAAACCGCCAAGAACGGTGACGATGCCGACCACGCACCGTCGTCCACGGCATGGCCACCTATGCTCAAGGACTCGCCGCAGACGAGCGACAGCGGTTCCGAAGCCGATGATGAGCATTATTTGAAAGGCCTGCCAGCGCCGAGAGCCAATCTTCACAAGGGACTGAGGGGTCTCAACGAACCTCTCTCTGGCTCCTCAACTCCTCTTCCCTCCCCCGCGATTCTAGACGGTAATACGATTCGTACCATTGACAAACCGCCCATGCCTATCGAGACACCAGAAACAAAACGTCTGCTTGAAGCTCTCAAAAGGCGAAGGAGAGTCGTCGTTCGGCGCGCAACCGAGGCCGGCATTGTTCTGGCATTGGGTCTAATGGTAGCCTCAAACACACAAGTATCGCAACTTTTGGGTATCTGGGGCAAGGGTACGCATATAGTCAACTACCTTGCAGATTACATTGGCTAACAATGCTAGATATTATACTACTTGGCTTGTTCTACACCGCACTACTCGTTCTATATCCTCTCCGTGTTATCGCCTGGACCTACCGCAACACTTCGCCATCTCATCCGATCCCTCTCGAGCTTCCTGCGCACTTCGACCCCGCTCCTATACTATATCCTTCGGCAATTACCCTTTTTGTATCGCTCTTAATTTCTTCAAATAATCCGGCTGCGATCCTCCCGAACCTCGTCCTTAGCCTTTCTTCCATTCCTCAGGCCGTTATTCCCAAAGTAGATTCTTATGCTACTTACGATGTAGTGGCATGGGGAATATCTTGCATTCCGCTGGTTTGGAGCCCGAGACAACGCGAGCATTTTGAACTCAGACATCCGAAAAGCTTCATCTCAGGGGAAACAGCAGTATTGCTGTACCCTCTTCACCAGACACTCTGCGTGGTGTTACATTACCTCACCACTACAAGTCTCTTAACGGCCGAGCTCCAGCTACTCTCGATTGCACTCATCAACGTTTTGCTTTTGGCTTCTTCGCCTCAGATCCAGATCCTCAAGGCCCTTCTATGGGGCGGTGGCCTTGGCTTACTGGTATTTTGTGCGCCTGTTATAAGCTGGGGAATCGCTCTCGCTAGGGTCCCGAAATGGCGGTTTCGCAGGGCGTCAATTACCCAACGACCACCGTTCATGCAGAATCTTTCCCAATTTTTCTCATTGCGTCGGCTAAGGAATGAGTTACTGAGGCCTGAATACGAGGAAGCAATCTACGATACACTTGGCTCCTCTGAGGATGAGGCCGGGCCAATGTTCAAGAAGCCAACGAGGGTCCAAACGTTTGGCCCCGGCGTTCCTCCAACAGCAGACGCTGATAGTGTTCCGTCTTCTCCCACGGCTGCTGATAGGTTTGTAAACGGCTCATTTGCACGAAGACATACCTTGCCACACTTGGACTCTGGAAACCGACGTAAAGCGACGCATACTCCATCGGGACGCAGGAAACGAGCAACATCAATTTCAGTTCGGCCCTTTTTCAAACTGACCCAAGAACAAGCAACCTTGAGGAAGTGGCTCTATGCTGGATACGTCTACGCAAGTATAATCACCATTGTTTTGGGTGGCATCCGTACCTATGTTCAGAGGTTTGCTCTAGATGATAACGAGCCCATCGGCTGGGCACTGGGATATCTGTTTGGAGACTGGCCTTGGTTCAGATACCAAGTTGTGAATGCGCATCTTGAGCGATGGATTTGCCTGCCTCCAAGGATAGAATCTACAGATGAGAAGCAATGCCACTCTGGGTGGGTGCAGCAAGTCCGTCATGATGACTTTGGCGAGGCAAACACCCGGCTCTTGTTGAGTGTGTACTGGCTGGGCATTCTAATTATTGGGCTTGTCATCGTCTTTCGCCTCAAAGACATTTATGAGGTGGATACTCGGCGAAAGGTGTTTCACTTTATGATGGTTGGCATGTTTCTGCCCGCAACTTTTGTCGATCCTACATACGCAGCCTTGGCCCTGGCCCTGATTCTGGCTGTCTTCTTGATTTTGGATCTTCTGAGGGCGAGTCAACTTCCTCCGCTGTCCAAACCTATTGCTTCATTCCTAGCGCCGTATGTTGACGGTAGGGATTTCCGTGGCCCAGTCGTCATCTCACACATCTTCCTTCTCATCGGATGTGCCATTCCCCTCTGGCTGGGCCTTGCGTCCCTACCACGTACTGGATCGGATTACCTTGCCGGTTGGGAGGTATCGACCCGCGATGTCAGCCTTGTCTCTGGTGTCATTTGCGTCGGCCTCGGAGATGCCGCAGCCTCCCTCATCGGTCGTCGATATGGACGCCGAAAATGGTTCTGGGGCGGCGGCAAGAGCCTCGAGGGCAGCGTCGCGTTCGCCGTAGCTGTCATGTTAGGGCTAGGTGCTGCCAGTATCTGGTTGAGGATTGGCGGCTGGCCAGTCGCAGGTGAGCAGCCCGGAGTCATCGCGAGCGCTCGGAACGCCGCCATGTGCGCTTCAATGGCTAGTCTTACGGAGGCTGTTCTCACCGGTGGAAACGACAATGTCATCGTACCAGTGGTTCTATGGACTTGCGTGAAAAGCCTGGGCGTTTGATATAAAAGTACATTGATTAGTGGCGTTTGGGGGCAGCTCTTTTAAACCAACGGTTGGAGGGAACCAAGGTCAAGACACGGCGGACTGATGTATAGAGATGACTGAACGTTTATGACAAATTTCGATATTATTTCTTTCAATTTTTAGGGTATCACCTCCTCTATGTGTCGTATTTATACCCCCGATGTTAATGTCAATCATGTAAACTGTTGCTTCTTCCGCGTGAAAATTCTCCAACACCAGCGCTGATGCTATTATGTTATGCTTGTGGGTCTATATCGTACACGTTATGTTCTACATCATGACATGAGATCCTCGATAATTGCCTCTAGCTCGTCTTTTCTAAATGGCAAACTCAACAGCTCTGTTCCCAGAGCATCTTTCATACTCGTGATTATTTGATGGTCATGAAATCTAGTCTTTGTCAGCAATGCACGTCAAGAGTCAGGTAGGGTAGACGCACTCCTTTAGCAGGGTTCGGAAGGCCATCTCGGAACTGCAGATAAACTCCTCGACTGCTTTGTTATAGATCATGCGATACTCTACACCAGTAGGTTCATCACCGCCGTCGCCTTCTTCTTCCATGGCGATGAGCACCTCGCCAATCAAGAGACGGAACAGATTCTTGGCGTTCTCGGGCAAACTGCGTAAGACGAATGCAACACCTTCTCGACCATTGACGCGGTGGGCGTTCCGTCCGAGAAGCTCGTGTACCTCATCCACAACGTCCAGCTCAGCGGTGTACGGGGCAAATGTTGTACAGTCGTGGAACAACATGTTGAAAGCAGATCGCACACCGATATCCCAGAGTAGTGCAAAGTCAGGCGTGTCGGCTGAGCATACGAGATGTATGCGAGGATGCGCCGCGAGTTGCGCCAGGGCGGACTGGGACCCAGGTTTGCGAAGAGGCGCAGCGTCGATAGAGTTGACAATCAGTGTGAGCGTTAATGAGGAGCTGGCGAGGTGAGCGAGAATGGCTTGGACCATGATGGAGGGCTGCGCAAGAGGAATGCGCTGAGCTGGATCGATGGCCGTACCAATTGTGCTCAGTATCTCGCGCATAGTAGTGTTATGAGCGTAGCCGTTGATGATCACAATCTTGTCGCCCTTGTCCTTTCTGTTTCGAGTATGGAGGTGGCCTGCAAGCTTCTGCAACAGCCGTCGCTTTGAGCCGTAACCATACAGACACAAGTTGAAGCCTTGCGACAACTCAAACGCCCACTGCGGGAAAGACTCGGCATGCAGACTCTCCAGAAATTCGATATCATCTTGATGGTGATCCTGGTTTTCCCTGACAATCCTAAAGTATTCATCATGCGTGAGCAATGCGAGCGATCCCAAAGTGTTATCCGACGTTTTTGCCCGTCCAGGTTTGTTATGCGCAAAGTATAGTTCATGGGGAGGTAGATCGGGAGGAGGAGTCGGAGACCTGGCTGGTTTCTTTCGCTGAGCTTTTCGGCGAGGTGTGGATTTGGAGGGCGTTGCTGCTTCGTCCGCAGCTGAAGCTTCTGCAGAGACGGCGATGTCGCCCTCGAGAATTCCTTCGTCTTCGCTGGATTCGTAGATTTGCTGCGCAAGTCCTTCCTCCTCCTCATCTGTGAGGTCGTCGCCAACGACATGCTCTATTAGAGCTCGTGTGCTCTTCCTTTTTGCGGATCGATCTGCTCCCCCAGGTGTAGCAGGGGCTAGAGCAAAGGGTGTCTTCTTGGTAGGGGTTTCGAAGAGAGCGGTGCGACTCGCTTTTGGTGTGGGAGATTCGTCATTAACGGGTTTCTTGGGTGGACGACCTCGTCGTTTTGGTGGATTGGCTTTAGGGGTTTCGTCTGGGTCGATCTTCGATATTGATTCAGACTTGGTGGTCACCGGCTCTTCAATGCCATTCGCGGTAGCGCTTTCTATATGGTCATCATTGTCTGTCTCGTTTGTTGGTGAATAACGAGCTGAACTGCGTTGTCGCTTTGGAGGAGTAGTTTCAAGATCGCTTTCAGGGATCGCTTCAAGTTCTTTGTGCGTTCTCTTTCGCAAGGTTCTCGGGGGATCTGGTTGAGGGCCGGGCTCGACTACTGCCTTTTTTCGAGGCATAATGGACCTTGAATAGTGAGAAGGCGACTTTTATCCCTTAGGAAGCCGATTTCTCTAAATGATTATGTTGAATTGGAATGGCAGAAGGAGAGTCGAGTCGCGTAGATGCTAGAGTAACGCGCCGTAGATTGGCTGTGGCGCCGTGGCACCCCTGAATGTGGCGCGAGCTCAACTTCAATGAACGACTGTACATTTACAAGCCTCATTCTTGACTTTAATGACTATACACTTCTTGAAGCAATAACAATGTTGAATCTAAACATCTCAGCGTCGATAAACATCACAAGGCTCATATTCAAACCGAGCCTTTGCTTGCCTCACCACACTGTACCAACTTTCAATGAGCTGCCAATTCCACTAGAGAAGGGCCTGCAAAAAGATGGCCGAAAGGTAGAGATCAAGGCTGTTGTTCTTGATAAAGATGATTGCTTTGCTTATCCCGACAGCATTGAGGTCTATGGCTCTTACAAGGTATAATATTACTAGCCTTTTACTCATGCATAAAGTCGCCTGCTAAGCTTGTCTATAGACTCATTTTGAAAAGTTGAGACAAGCATATCCTGGACGCAAGCTGCTAGTCGTATCAAACACAGCCGGCGCCGCATCATGGGATAGGAATTTGAAGTTGGCTGCAGAAGTTGAAGAGAATACTGGAATCACTGTGCTATCACATTCAGTCAAGAAACCAGGATGTGGCCAGGAGATTATGGAATACTTCAAGAACCATCCAGAGACAGGAGTGACAGACCCTGCACATGTTGCCTTTGTCGGTGATAGACTGACTACCGACATGATGCTTGCGAATATGACAGGCGGCTGGGGATTCTGGGTGAAGGACGGTGTGATACCTCTGGAGAAGAAGAGCATCGTGAGTAACTGTCTATCCCTCAACCACAAGCAGCGAGGCTTGAATAAACAGCAACTGATGATCCTTAGTTCTCGAGATTAGAAAGGCCTTTGGCGTCTTTTTTGCTTGCAAGAGGAGCACAGGCACCTGAACCTCGAAGCATTTTCGAAGAGTAGGCCTTGTCAAATATCGTCATTTTCTTGTTATAACCTGCTCAAACAGCCAGGGTCAAACAGTTCGTCTGATATTTTATGCTTGCGATGAATCACAGCCGTATCGTCCGCATGTAAACACGGGCAACTGATTCATTCTAGGCATGATAATAGCTTCAAGGGCAGACAATACAAACCGGACTGAATCACTCATCTTATTGTCTTGGGCGACAACTGGGAGTCTATAAAGCTTCCCTCTCGATCCTTCTCTTTCAGAAATCTATCTTCTCCTTCGTGTCACTTCTCTATACTGCCAGCATCACTTGCTGTATATATCTTGTCCTCCTTTTGCCTCTTCCGCCCCTTGTGCCTCAGTGTCATCAGGTCCTTCTTCTACTATAACACACCACTCTTCTCTCTTGTCTCGGTTGCTCACTATCTACCCTCATCATGGGTGGTAAGGTTTGGTCTACCGAAGAGGAACGTATCTTTTGGGAAGTTGTGATCCCCCGTTCACCCGCCGCTGCCAACCCGGTTGACCAAGCCCTGACTTGGAAGCAATGCGTTGATTTGATGATCGAGAATATCGGGGACAGTGCTCGACGGGAGTACACATCAACCATGCTCTGTAGGTACCAGACACTCTACACTCAGGGGGCTCACTACTAACAGTTAGCAGACGAGCATCACTACCAGAACTTCAAGCCTGGGGCCAAGTCGCCCAAAGCCAATAGGTTCCTTGAGAAGTACCTGCGGCATGTTGGTCAGTCAAATCTGTGTCTTCTGTCTTTCCGTTTGTGAGGCTAACAAAAGCATAGAATGGTACAAGGACAACACATCTCCTCCGCCTCCTAGTCCTCCTCGAGCCCCTGTGCCTGAAGATCCTTTGTTGACAGCCCTTCTAAACAATCATGCCAAGTCCAAATCCCGTCGACCTCGAAAGTCTCCTCAAGCTCGTGGTCGAAGCACATTGAATCAATCGGCTGGGCCTTCTGCGAGTACGAGTGAGTCTGAGAACGAAGCTAGCGGTCACAGCACCCCCACTGGATCTGGTTCCAGCTCGTTCACGCCAGCTAACACAACTCGACAACAACCCTCTGGAGGGTACAGAGCGTCTGTTCCTCTCGATGCAGAAACCAAGTTCCAGCCTAGCTATCACCAAGTGCCCAAGGTTGGGCCAAGGTTAGCATCCAGGGCCTTTCTCAATCGATCTGGCGAGCCTCTGGAGGGCGGCTACTGGCGCATGGTACCTCGAGCTCAACAAAGCGAAAGACCTAGGCAGGTAATGAACATGGCTCCACGGAATATCAACCCGCAGCCTCGACAACCGCCAACACAGCGTTTCGAGTACTCGTCCGCTCCGAAGCCTCCTCAGTTGACATCTGGCGAGTCTGAGAAGGAGTGGAATGGAAAGCTCCCATCGATTCGTGAGATGTATCCTCAGTTCGACCTTGAACAGGAGTCGTTCACCTCTGCTTATTATGCGATGAGCCAACCTAATAAGCGTAGCTACTACAACAACCATGCTTACGAACCGATTCCAAAGCGTCGAAGGCTTCCCGACCACCCGGTTCCTCGCCAACAAGACGAACAGCAGCCTCGTCAGCTCTATTGAACCTACGATATCAGTTGGAGGGGGAGGATGCCGCTCTAAAGTTGTGGATGATAAAAGATTGAAACCAGATGTGATGGATGGATATGAGGATTGAGCATGGAACAGAAACTGTGATGACGGGAACGAATTATGAGATTGTTTTTAGGCTGCTAGACATGTGGTTAGGAGCATGTTTCTTTCTGGGACTGGACAGCGAGACTTGTGGTGTTAGACGGCGGACATGGAGCAGCTTGTAAGAAGAACCTGGTTGGTATTTGCATCTCAATAAAAAAGTATGTATAATGAATGACTGGCATCTTTGTCTTAAACGGCCGGAACCGCCGAACCACGACCGGCAAGGTGGGGCCGGATCTCCGACCTCGCCCCGTAAGCGGTGAGAAGTGGCAGAAAATAATCAACCCGAAAGATTAGAGAATATCGAGTTCCATTCCGCCGCAGCTGAACCCGCGATCACCCTCCCGTTTACACGACTCCGTTTAATAATACGACCATGAACTTTCCGGGAAGCGCATCTTCTGCCGGTGCAGGCGCACCGCCCACGATCGGTGGCCCTCAAGATCCAGGCGTCAAAGCTGTACGTGGTTGCGCAACTTTTGGTGGGCGCATCGGCTAATCATGACATCTCTAGGTCCAAGCTGCGATGGAGTCTTGCTATGGAAAATCGATCATGTCAGGAGTGATGGGCTTCGGTATGGGCGGCCTGTTTGGAATGTTTATGGCTTCTGTACGTTCTGCCCCAAAAGCCGCTCAAAGAAGTCGCAAGCTAATAGTCGTCTAGATGTCCTACGATACCCCATACCACACAGCCGCTCCCGGTAGCCCCCAAAGCACGATAACATCTCTTCCCCTCAAGCAGCAGCTCAAGATCGGTTTCAAGGACATGGGTACACGATCATGGTCGATGGCCAAGAACTTTGGCAAGGTTGGCGCTCTTTACTCGGGCGTGGAGTGCGGTATCGAGGGACTACGCGCAAAGAACGATCTCACCAACAGCGTCGCAGCGGGTTGCATGACGGGCGGTATCCTGGCCAAGAACGCTGGTCCCCAGGCTGCTGCGGGCGGCTGCTTGGCCTTTGCGGCGTTTAGTGCGGCTATCGATGCGTATATGCGATCACCACCCAAGGATGACTAAAGCTTATGAATGAAATACAAAAAGGAAGAGGATGTAAGAGATGTACAGATACGTTGGGAGTCTTTGCAGCTGTTGGAGTTTTAGGGTGTCATGTTTTAGAGCATAGGGCAGGCGTTGGGAGACGGACTCTCTCCTCTTTTGGATCCTTGGGTGCTTCGATATACGAGGCTGTAGATGGGATAGATGATGCGATGGTATCCATGGTACGTGTATCAGGGGTGTGTTGATACCCACGCTTCGTAGAGGAGCTGCTTGTGTGTAGAATATAAGAGACTGAGTGAATTCTCAAGAGTAAAATCCATTTATTGTCGATACTAAAGCAAGATAGCCCAGTCTCAAAAGCCCCCAGTCTTTCAACGCCAAACTCCTACTATAAGCCATGACAACTTGCTGTACACCATATTCAGATTCAGTTTGCCTGATATACTCTGAAAGAACCAAACTCCCAGTAAGCATTCTCAAAAGCCTCAGGGCTGTTAGCAACAAGATCTTGGCATGTGCCGGGACCTGTACGTTTTTGTTAGTGAGTAGTGTTCTTATCCATCGATCAAGTATACACACATCCAGAGTCGCCCCAAACAGCGTTTACCAAATCACCACACAAGGCGATATTGACGACGATACTTTGGTTCTTGAAATAGTCACCCATGTCGCAGTTCGTGTTGGGAAAGTCGGCGAGTGCAGTTCCCCAAGTGTTAGGATCTGGCCTTGTCTCTTGGATATCAGACGGAATCGAGCCTCTAGGGAACTGCCACATTCGAATCCCTTCGTCTCTCCACTCGACGGCCATGATGCCTCCTCCGTTCATGTTGAAGTTGTTTCCGGCTTCGTTGGGCAGTGACTTGACACCACAACCGGCATTACTGTTCGTCCCCCAGTCGCAGTCCGTCTGCACCTCAAGTCCAGTTTGCTGGCGATTTACATCCATGGTGCAGCCCTTGGTCGTGTGAAGAGTCATCTGATGCCCGTGTTCAGCCTGGTTAACAGTCTCCATGACATCGATCTCGCCGTGGTCGGGCCAGTTATGGTGGTCGGTGAGCCAGAGGGCCGGCCAGGTGCCGCAACCGTAGGGGGCATGCTTGATATCGAAGATGAAAAGGCCACTTTCATACTTGTCCTTGGATTCAATTCGAACTGAAGAGCGACCGGTCGATGCATTGGGCTCGTCATTGGGGCCGACTGAGGTGTCGACTCGTAGGATAGCAGAGTCGGAAGAGGCATAAGTGAGGTTCTGGTGGGCGTCAGGTGTCCACTATTAGCATAAATAGCCTCAAACGAAGACTGGAAGGGAACTGATTGCATGCGTAGAACTTACAAGAGATTCTGCTTGCTCTTTGGGTACATAGTGAACAAATCCCTTGGCTTGTCAAGGATGTTAGCAATGTTGGAGACAACGTGACGGTAACACTTACTAGGGTCCCTTTCCGAGAAATAGTTGAAACGGTCAAAGAAAGAATGTCCTTGATCTGTTATATCTGTTAGTAGAGGGTTCGAGTTTGAACAGTCTTTATCGTTGACCTACATGTGTCCTTCAAATCGTACAAGAGTGCCGCGTGTTCTGAAGAGTCATACGCCCTAAAGGACCTATTGTATATTGTAGTATTGCTCTCATCTTTGGATGAGTTCTTGCTCGTCGTTATAATTACCAAGGAGATTCCACTGACAATGATGACGGACCCGGTCACCAAGACAACTCCGTTTAGGATAGTTCGTACTGGGCTCATCATCTTGTTATTGTGCCCTTCTTGTTTGTATGTGTGTATGTAGGATGAAGAAGGAAGTTTTTAGGAAACCAGCTTTGAGAAAAGCATGATTCTTGTGAGAAATTTTACAGAACGTAAGAATGCTTCTTACGTGGTAAAGTTAGCAAACACCTGCAGATATCGCAAAGGCAATGTAATACAAGGTTGATGGCAAAGTATATTTCGAGTAACTACGCATATTATTCGAGGTGTAAGTTTGATCTGATTCTCTGATGTAAAAGTTTGTAAATCAAGTCAATTGTTTAGGCATTCTCGTTGAGTTCAGGGATTCAAGGGGCAACGATCGTACGGAAAGACTATGTATTCGATGACTTATATGACACATAATGTATACTATATAGCATTTAATAATGTGATTCAATGCATGTTGCTGCTATAGAACACGCATATAGTTTCATATCGGAGGTAGAGTTTTGGACTGTATTTACTCACAGCGGGTGTTGGAGTTGGTCTATGAACCAAGATTCAGTCTTTGCAATCTGCACAATAAACAAGAGTATGCATACACGGGGCTTTTACCAGACTTTAGTGCTCATATACACGCTTTAGAACTTGGATATGCTCAAATATTACTGCTGCGTTTAGAGACAGTGATGTGCAGCCAACACGCATAGAGCGTATGAGTTATCGTGAATTAATGATTCCCGACGAGACGAGGGGGCCAGTCAACACTTCCATTAAGTGCTGATACACATATAGACTGTTCTAGAGGGGGGATCAAAGAATGCACGGCAGATACACATGCCTGCTGTGCATGTTCCGACTGACAAGCATGATTATTATTCTTCAGACACTCAATGTCCTCGAAACAGCAACAACAGCACAAAGCCAAGCTCCAAGATCAGTCGTGAACAGCCTCGTCTTGTTAACAGTCAGCCACCTCCCAAGCATCCCAACATTGTCCGTCCCCTGCTCCTCCGACTTATCCTCCCAGAGAGCCTTGAGCTTCCACGCCACAGCGGGCACATAGGCAAGATGACCAAACGCCAGGGCAGCAGACCAGCCATACCAAGCGAGCGAGCCGCGCGACTGAAGCAGAGGCTGTTCAAGGTAGATGCTGGCCATAGACGAGGTGAAGGTAAGACCGATAAAGCTGAGGACAGCCCAGGGCCCGGAGCCGTAGAAGGCTGAGATGTAAGAGGGGAGGATTTCGTTTGCCTTTTGGCGGTCGACGGGCGGTTTAGTAAAGATTGACAGGAAAGAATCTTGGTCTCGAGCGAACCAGAGCGTGATGCTTGATGAGACGAGTGGTGAGACGAGGAGGAGAACCCTGGGGTTGAAGAAGGCTCCTGAAGCCATCTTGAGTTGAGTTGGTGAGAAGTTGATTAGATAAACAAACAAACAAATAAATAAATAGTAAAAGTGTTTGTTGAAGCTCACAGCCTCTCTCGCTCTCTCTCTCTCTCTCTCTCTCGTCTTATACCAACTGTTTGTTGATCCCTTGTCAATAATATGCAAAAGCCTCCGAAGAGAAATTGATATAGACTGACATAGTTGGTCGTTGTATATTGACGAAACTCCACCTCTGTCATCCTCCTCTTCCATATTAGGTAATTTCACAGCATCAAATCCTCCGATCTTGCAGGGCTTTTTGATTATGATTTACTCATTCATATCATCACAGCAGAGTTATCGTACGACTTCGGGAATTATGGCCTCGTTTTTCCTAAACATTTTCTTGACTGAGATTACTACCTACTTCAGCATCCCCTCTCTACTCAACTTCCAACCTCAGAGCATCGTACTGCACATAGATCGAAGTCGGCAGCACAGCAGGCTCGTGGTTGGTCGCGTTGAAAGGCAAGCTCAGCACAATCTCATTCTCGCCCTTGTTCAATAGCTTGGCGTCAAACTCAAACTTGTGAGCAATGTTGTAGCAGCTCACGGAAGAGCGGACAGCACACGAGCTGCTCTGGTGGTAGCTTTAACAAGTCAGTATATGCCATCATCGAGTGTCGGTAGAGCGTCACTTACGGGATGACCCAAGGCTCGAGGTCCTTTCCGTTGACGTTGACGGTATACTTCAGGTTGGCGTGAGGCTCCGAGGCGTTGAAAACATCAGTGTTTCCGGCAGCAGTCTTGGCACCAGCAAGCTGGACAGTGAATGTCGCCTTCTTCTGGCGCTTAACCTGCGACTCCTTGAGGTCGAAAGCAATGGTCCAGTTGTTCACGTCACCGTTTCCAACGTACGGCTCAGGGCGAGGGTAGTTTGCCTTGCCACCAAACACACTCCAGTGCACGTAGTTGAGGTCCTTGCCCACGTCGCTCTCGCCAACCTTGAAGTTGACACCGTCGGGGAAGTCCTTGACAAAGTCCCAGTTGCCCCAGTAGATGCGGAACTGCTCAGGCTGGAGAGGCTTGGATGTATCGGGCTCGAAACCGTGGCGGAATTCGCCAGAGGTCTTGTCTGGCGTGCCAATGCGGAAGACTTCCTTGCCGGATGACTCTTCCCTCCAGCGGACGCTCTCCTTGGCAGTCTTTCCGGCCTTGACCCTGACCTTGTCCTTGGTGAACTGTCCAAAGATGCCATCGGCGTAGACGGTGAGACGGTATGTCCCCTCCTTGACTCGAGGGATAGTCGCTCGGCCAGTCGCGTCAAGGTTAGCCCAGTACTGGTAAGCCTTGGTGTCAAACACATTGTCCTGGAAGTCAACGCCATCCTGTGCGAGGACAGCAATGGGGTTCTTGGCTCCCTTGGGAAGTGTGACCTTGACGTCAAAGGTTCCTCTGTTCTTGGTGGGCACATAGTTGGGAACGTGCTTGGCAATCGAATCGTAAAAGTCGGCGTTCCACTCTGGGTCGGCGTATTGAGCGGCATCGGCTTGCGCGGTCAGGATGTCGGTGTTGCCAGGGAAGCGGTTGAAGTGGTAGTATTGCTGCCACGAGTCAGTCGGGGTGGATTCTCAAACGCGTCAGATACACTCACAGGTCCAAAGGTACGGTCGAAGCCAGTGGTAATGTTGGGCTGTATTTATTAGCTGACGATCTTGTCAAAGAGCATGGATCAACCTACTGTCTGGTCTCCATGGTGGTTTGAGCTGATGTAGTTGTACACAATACCGTCGACGACCAAGTCAGAGTGAAGAGGTCCACCAAAGTAAGTGTCCTTGGTGTTCATAACGAGCCAAGCTCCGTAGGCGTCACCATCCTCAGTCTTGGAGCCGTCGGCGAACCTATTGCATGTCAGCCAAGCATCTCGCAACATCCAACGACGATATACTCACATTCCATACGCATCAATGTCTCGCCAGTTGTCCTGGAAGGTATACTTGGTGAAGTAATCTGCTTCCTCCCTGACATAAGGATCCTCGGGCGTGTTGCCCATGTACCATGTCGCATCCTGCACCATGATCTGCTTCGCCTTGGCCTCACTGCCGGGAAGAGGCGCATAGTGTTTCTTGTTGGTCAAGAGATGGGTCCAAATGTCGTTGTTGGGTCGGAAAAGAGTTCGCAGCTCCTGGAGGTTTCGCAGGAAAGGAGCCTCCTCGTTGTGGTAGGCGACCCGACTGAACGTGTGCAGACCAGTCTCGCTGTCTCTCAAGAACCAGTACTGCTCCAGCACCTGACCCGTCTCGGCGAATGTATCAGACATGACAATGCCGCCATAGTCCTTACCCTCAGCATCTTTGCCCTTGAAGAGCTTGTACTTGGGGGTCTGGCCACCTGGCGTCCAGAATCCTCTAGGCGTGCAGTAGCAGTCTAGATAGGGACCGATGCCTGTGGAGCCGGATGGTGTGCCGAGCAGGTTTGTTCCGTCAAGAGTGAGCTTCACGATAGCGCCACCCTTCTTCTGAACGGCGGCGTAGAGTCGGTCGTTGGAGATGACCAGCTGAGAGTCAGTCTCAGTCGCGTTGAGAGCCGCGGCAACCCATTGAGGCGCCTGGAGCAGCGAGACGAGAAGAGCTGTCGAAAGCTTGTGGAACTTCATGGTGACTGAGAGAGTGTGTCTTCGAACCTGTCACTCAACGACTTCACGCCGATCAATGGGTTACATCTGCCTTTTTATCATTCCAGCATCTCTCTCCCAAACCCCACAACTCGGCCCCCAATTGCCCTTGTCCTTGTGGGGGATGGAAAGCTGTCATAGGAGAGGTGAGGTTAGCTTCACCGCATGAACCGTATTTCCCCATGGGGACGATATAGACGATCAGAATCTTGGCGGAAATCCAGGACATGATTCGGGGGAAATCCTAGACTGTTCTCGGGTTTCGGGTCAAGTCCCAGCGAGAATCAGGGGAAATTGGACCTGTTCATCCCGGTAAACCATAAAATAGCTTCTCCAAAGCCCAAACTTTCGGTTCATACCCCGCAAAGCCTGGCCCGAATTGGATATAGTCCCGAAGTGCGGAGGAAGCACAGATGAATTTCAGAGATTCCACGTATTAGAGTTGGAGTTCCCCCATCAACGGTCTAAGCATAAAGCTTTTGTCGAGGTCATGAGGCAGTTGGTTTTATTAAAAAAGTAGTCCGTGAAGCATCTAGCATGCTTGGCTCTGCGTCGTGCCTTGATAGCATTGTATCGATGTCTTTCGAAATGCAGGGGGGGAGAGCTGCTGATTGACGCCTGATTTGAGTCTAACTGTATCGCCACACCTATCCGTACAATTCGCCGCTTAATCTTCATCATCGTCAGGATCAACTCGTGGTCGCTTCGATTGCCTGTTGTCGTCGTCCTGCAAACCGTAGCCTCGCTTCGACGATGAGTTCTGGTCCACCTCAGACAAGAATTTGTCTACATTAAAAGGATCTGCTGCAGCATCTCCTGCGTCCTTCTCGAACTGGACTGGTCCTTCACGTGCCTGCATTGGACGCGTTAGTAAAGCATTAGATGGTGTCTCGCGAACTGATAAACTGACCTCGACTTCTGCGGCGCCCTTGAAAGTTCCCTTGCCAAGCGCCTCTCCAAATCGGCTAGACTTTTGAATCTTGGCCATTTCCCGGTCACCAGCCTCAGCATCGTCGTCATCATCCACATTAGCTCGTGGCCGGTAAATGCTGCTGATAACTTCCTGCGCTGCAAACAGAGGCTTGTCGTACGGATTGTCCTCGTTGATGCCGCTGTCGAATCCACTTGTCTGGTTAAACAGCCGCGAGTCATACATCGTCTCCTTTGATTGCGTAGGTTTGGCCAAGCCCAGAGCGATCTTCTCAGAGATATCTCGGCCTTGTTCGCGGGCCATAACCTGAGCTCGTCGCTCAGCACCCATACGGTTCTGGCGCAATTTCCGTTCTTCCTCTCGCTGCTTCTCTTGTCGCGCCTTGACACGCTCTCTAACTTCCTCGTCCTCGCTATCAGAGCGGTCTGACTCGGAATAACTGTAGCTTCGTGATCGCGATCGCGACCTCGAATCTCTCGAGTCTCGCGAATCGCGAGAGTCTCTTCGTCCGCGGCCAGTAGCTGCTCGCTCGGCACGAGCCTTCTGGGCCAGCTCTCGCAGGTTCTCCTCCTTCTGTGCCTTCTCCTTCTCTGCTAGACGCTGTTGCATCATAGCACGTTGCTGAACCTCCTCACGAGCATGACGCTCGGCCATCTTGACAGCCTCTGCAAACTGAGCATGCTTGTCGCTGATGGCCACATCCTGTAGCCCTCGTCCATCGGCAGCCAGTCGCTTATCCAGTGGCACTGTGAAACCCTTAGGGTTCTTCCAGTTTGAGACCGGGGGAGGGATCCTCCACATTTCTTGATCCTCGGCTGTAAGCTTTCTAGGGGGAGAGTGCATGACTGGCGGAGGTGGAGAGGGAGGGCCTCGAGGGATCTTCTTGTGCTTGAATTTCGGGGGTTCCATAGGGTCGCGTTGGCGCTCGACAATCTTCATGATGCGGTCCTGCTTCTTGGAGTTGTCGCCCATCTGGTTTGCGGGAGTGTATCGAACAAAAGTAGGGTCTTTTCGTTGTCCGACATTGACATTCTTCGGCTTCTGTGCTGCCACCGCGCCACTGACCAGCGCGGCCAGCGCATTCTTGGTTCTCTCTGTTGTTGCTTCCACAGACTCCTTATCCGGTCGCGACAGATCGATCTCGCCCGCATCGGCGCGTTGTCGAAGAGGAATCAGTTCTTTGAATGAAGTATGAATGATTCGGCTTTCGTTATGGCCTTGTCGCGCAATGGCATCGTATTTGACCTTGCCTTCAGAATCGACCTGAATCGCCAACGCGTTGCTAGACGTGGAACCCTTCTTTCCCATATCCAGCGGATACTGAGCAATCGGAATCTCTGGGAAAGCACCTCCATCTCCGAAATCCTCTTGTGATCGTGGACGCCATCCCGAGCGCTGGCCATAAGCTGGGGGGCCGGATCGTTTGAGAACGAGCTGCGTTTCGTCGAGCTGGCCGGGGCCAACGATTCGAACACCGCGTTGTTGCGCTCGCGCGGGTGTCTCCTCATCCTCGCCTGTGTACTTTGGCTTGGGCAGCGCAGCCTGAAGCGACCCGGCGATCGAAGCCATTTTGTTGTTGTTGTTGTTGTTGTAAGAATGAAAGATGTTTGGATGGTATCATTTCTTGGTCGCGAGGCTCCAAGTTCCAGTTTAGAATTTCAGAGGCGATTCGCCCAATAAGGCTTAGCGCGGGATGCTTGCCTGATCACACCCACCAAAGTTGACGACGCCTCAAGCTGTCAACATCAGGCCTAAAAACTTGGACTTTGCATGTATTCTTTTGAAAAACTCGTTCATTGTGGTGATTATTGGTGCAGTTTCTTTATAAGGAATCGAAAACAAAATCAATATATATACAGAATTTATGGAGTAATATGGCCTCTGTATATTTCAGAAGAGAAGCTTCAGTAGCTACACTTCCATATTATATGTGGCTAAGTGCCTACCTAAGGTAGTACCTAATTGACGTGAGATCAGAAATGATCATGTCTGTATTAAAAACTGCATATAGACGTTCGCTCATATTATTCAAGGGTTCCTGGGTTATTTTATTTTCTATATCTATTAAATTTCGAAGGTCGTAGCTGGTAACTAGTCATTGGCCAGCAACTGGCCAAGTATTCTTTTACACCTCTGCGAGATATCATGAGTTTGGAACAAGATAAAAGAATTTCAAGACACCCGACTTAATAGCTTTACTCTCACTTAGCAATAGATGAGCTAATCTTTCACGTCAAAGAGACAACATATGACAGCACAGTATTATTACAACCGACTGTCTTAGTAAGTATCAAGCGCTTCATGACAACTTTCATATATCGCAAACCTCTAGGTCAGAGCCAGGCTTTCCCTGTAGCCGGACATGCGCTCTGCTTCCATTGATTATACATAACACTTCCAAAATCCATCTCCCTTTTGATTCCGCGCCTCGTAACACCCAGATCCAGCATGGTATATGATACAGCGAATTCTTTATACGTAACCCTTGCGTGCACCCTTTCACACAGTCAGCGCGCGTTTCTATGGCATACATTGCAGGACTTACCTGGAAGAAGAATCGAACGACAAACACTTGCAGGGCACCCATGCAGACGATGAGGCCGATCTGGATCATACTGAAATTGATGATCCGGCCCTCAGTGCTGTTGACGGTGGCAAAGTTGCGGTTTTCACGAGTTCGGAAGTACTTTTGGTTTCGCGAGATGGTGGAAAGTTGGCCAGAGACCTTGAAGATGGACTCCTCGAGTGCCGATGTCTGCTCGGGGGTGGTTCCCTGCTTGGAAGGCAGCTGGGCGCGAGCCTCGTTCTCGACAGCAATCTCGAAATCGACAAACTTTTCGGCAAAGGTGCTCATCTCGTTATCAAAGCAGAAGGAATAGTCGCCAATGACGTTGGCGGAAAAGACGAAATCGCCCTGTCGCTCCTTTTGACCATCCATGATGATCTTGCCATTGGGACCCTCGACAACGTAGTCGACATCGAAAGAACCGCCGGATTGGACCTGTAGTGTATGTTCAGCTCGGGGCCCGGTGAGAAGCGCATCGTCTGAGGAGGCTCACAGCAAAGTAGAAAGCGATCTTCTCGCCCTCCTTTTTTGTAGTCGTATGGAAGCAGGCCTTCTCGTTGGCATCGAGCTTATAAGTCAAAGCAGTAGCAGCGACGTTAGTGACGAGGCAGGCGAAAAGCCCGGCGACAAGTGTTGGTAGTCTCATTGTTGCGGCGTTGTATGAGAAGTTGTCGCGTGCTGTTCAGGACAAGCTGTCGCCAAAGTGGACATGTGTGTACTTGAACGGGCCACGATTGAGCTTGCTTCCAGAGTCGGCACGGAATTTTGCAGGGGCCGGCCCCCTAGAAAGACAGAGACCCCTCCCTCCTGAGCTCCTGAGCTCCTGAGCTTAAAATCCAGCCACAGCACAAGCCACATTGACGACAATTACCCAATACGCGTCAAGATGATCCATGTTATCTCGGATCCATGACCTCAGTCCCTTTCATCAAACAAAAGTTCAAGTAAAACGTGAATGTTTTTCTTTCCTTGAATAACTTCAAACTTTCATGTCGCGTTAGATATTGACATGATCTTTAATTTCACTTCATTTCTCGGCTCTCTTTGACTCTACGACTCACACTAGATACAGGACCATCGACTTATACTAAACTCCATCTCATCCGGACCGCGAGGCACCTCTTTGTTGTTATTGTTACCCCTGGAAGGCCATCTTCAACATGGCCATTCAGACAAAAACCGCAAGCATATCCTCAGTTGCCTTGAGGATATGCGCGTTGGTATTCTTTAGACTTGTTTGTTTCCCCCCCTCTTCCGTTAAATGACACGGAGCTGACCATGCTGTAGTTTCCTGTAAGCTGATGAGGATCTCGTCCACACATGATCTAACCACATGAACAGGCACATTTCCCTTCAATCACCTTCGCCCTCTTTGCTATCTATGTCCCATCTTACATTGCAAGCTATTTTACTGAGCCTAAGCTTGAGCTTCTCAAAGATGAGGTTGATGTTACTCTTAAAGAGTCCACCGTTACCCCTGAGACTCCTTTGTTGACCGAGGACGGTGTAGCTGTTGCACCTGAACCTGGGGTTGTTGCTGATGTGGTTGACATCGAGGAGAAGTTTGTCATTGGAGAAAAGGTTCCCGGCATCGCAAAGATCCTTCTATTGGGAGCTCCCAATGCTAAACGTCCTATTGCGTCTTTCTTGACCTTCCTTATCAACTCGCTTCTTATCGGCTTAACAGCTGATGCTCTGTATCGTGCGAGATGGTACTATCCTTCCGACGATTTGTCTTTTGTTCGACTCGGATATGTATCTCCATCAGAAGCCAGGTTCATAATTCGCGAACCGGATCAACTGCAAATGCCTGTCACGTTTGAATACCACATCAAGAACCCCGAACCACCTATTGATGGCAACTTGTGGCTTCAGGGGGGCTATGTCATCTCGACCGATAACAGCACCGACTTCACTGCAACTCTCACAGTGCCTCTTGACAACACGAAGCAGAGCACCTATGAGTGGAGGACCTCCAATAACCACACTGGCGAGTTTCGCTCTGCTCCAAAGGAGGGAGAGATGCCCAACACCGAGGATGGACTATTCACTTTTCTGTCTACTTCCTGCATTCTACCCCGATTCCCGTACAATCCATTGGAGCATCCTTTAGCTATTCCTGGTTTGAGGAATCTTGCAAACTTGATTCCCAAGTTGAGTCCTCAGTTCATGCTGTTCCTTGGCGACTTTATCTACATTGACGTCCCTGAACGCTTTGGAAAGTCGGCAGAAGAGTATCGCATGCAATACCGCCAGGTCTATGCTTCGCCCGACTGGGCTCCTGTCGCTCAGAACCTGAGCTGGATCCACGTCCTTGATGATCACGAGATCTCAAACGACTGGTCATCAAACACGACTGGCATCTACAGCGCAGCTGTTGACCCATGGCACATCTATCAAGCCAATATCAACCCGCCAATCTCTCAAGCAGCGGGTCCACTGAATTCGAGACATAATGCTACATGGTACGAGTTCACTCAGGGACCGGCCAGCTTTTTCATGATGGATACTCGTAGCTATCGCTCCAGCAACAATGCTCCGTTCAATGCGACAGACAAGACTATGCTTGGCAAGGAGCAATTGGCTGATCTAATGGCTTGGCTAGCTCGTCCTATGCCTAGAGGAGTCCGTTGGAAGTTCATTGCTTCTTCCGTTCCTTTCACCAAGAACTGGCCTGTCAATGTCAAAGACACCTGGGGTGGGTTCCTCGCTGAGAGAAAGCAAATCCTTGAAGCAATGTGGGATTCTGGCGCGCAAGGTGCTAGTGTTGTGATTCTCTCCGGTGATCGTCATGAGTTTGCCGCAACACAATTTCCTCCACCGGTTGGCTCGCGATGGCCGCAGTCTGCCGCTGCTCATGAATTCTCTACAAGCCCCTTGAACCAGTTTGCCTCTCCTTTCCCTACATACAAGCAGACAGATGATGAGGATGTCATGATGAAGTAAGTTTCGACCCTGTTCAAAATCAAACAAGCCGCTAACAATTTTGAAGCTACATCCCTGGAGGCACATCCAAGTTTGGCTCCTTTTCCATCGAGAGGCTTGAGAATGGCAAGAGCTCACTCTACTACACGCTCTACGTTGATGGCAAGGAAGCATGGAAGACCACAGTTGAAGCACCGGACGCACCTGAGGTGGTGGTGGTGCCTGAGGCTGTAGAAGCCCCCTCATTCTGGGACAAGATCAAGTTCTTTTAGAGAAAGGTGAGATGTCTGCTTAATAAGGGACAGATAGCTTTTCAATTCTGAGTTTGCTTAGTTATATTTAATATCTTTGTCACAATCAACCATTTTGACATGATTTTCTTGCTTGACCCAGTTAATCATCTCCGTTGTGACTTGTGATCATTTTAACATGTTTACGAAACCTGAGGCAAAGAGGTATACAAGTTAAAGGATATTAAGCACTGCTTAGTAGATGTATCTCTCCAATGTATTTACCATAAGACCTTACTATCTTTAATCCCGATGATATCTACGGAGAACGGCCCCACCCTATGGCCGGCCCCATAACATACCCCCGAAAGCTTGGGTGTAGGTAACTCACCGCCCAGACCCACCCCTCTATCGCCAGAAAATTTCCCCGGCAAAATTCTCAAAAGTTAACACCAGACTAGATCTGCGACGCTGTCTACCGGAGGTATTGCATCTCTCGTCCCATCTACATCAACATAACCAAATTCACAATGGCCGGTCCAGGAAACAAAAAGAAGAGACAAATTGAGGGTCGTCTACAACGCCCTTCTAAGAAACAAAAGAGACAACAGCTTCGAAATTATCACAGCGACTCCGAGTCTGACCAGGCGCAAGAGTTTGATGCTGTCAACCTTCTCGATTCCGATGATGATATTCACAATGCCACGGTAGACGATGTTGGCGCTTCCGACAATGAGTTGTCCAGCTCAGATGAGGAGGGCCCTGCTTTGAAGAAGCCCGTCAAGAAGACAAACCCCGACAAGGCGCAGACGAAGCCCAAAAACAAACCAGAGGTCGAGTCTGAAGGGGAGGAGGAGGAGGATGACGAGGGATCGGAAGACGACGACGACGATGATGATGACGAAGGGTCCAGCAACAAGAAGAAATCCAAGCGTAACGACCCCAATGCTTTCGCAACATCGCTGTCCAAGATTCTCTCCACCAAGCTATCAACATCCAAGCGATCAGATCCCGTCCTCGCACGCAGTGCCGCAGCCCACGAAGCATCCAAGGCAGCCGTCGACAGCGCCCTAGAAGCCAAGGCAAGAAAACAGATCCGTGAACAAAAGAAGCGTGCATTCGAAAAGGGCCGAGTAAAGGATGTCCTCGTCGCAACCACAAATGACACCACCGGAGAGCTCGAGACATCTACTTCCGAGATCATGGAGACGGAGAGGAGACTACGCAAGGTTGCGCAGCGTGGTGTCGTCAAGCTCTTCAATGCTGTTCGCGCCGCGCAGGTCAAGGCTGTCGAGACGGAGAAATCAACGAAAAAGGAGGGTGTTATCGGTATGAAGCAGCGGGAGGAAAAGGTCAACGAGATGAGCAAGAAGGGATTTTTGGAGCTAATTGCTTCGGGAGGCGGCGGTTTGAAAAAGGGCGCGCTCGAAGAGGCGTAATATTCCTGTTGTTTCTTTCTTTGGTTCTTTTTAAGAGGAGTAGTAGAATCATGAGGCCTTGCTCTTCCGGCCTCGCAACTAAAGTCGTAACAAAGATACCCCGTATGATGCACCTGAATCCCCGCCATCGCCCGGTCCAATTCTTCCCAAGAGTACAATAATTTTACAAGTACAAGGTTTCTCATATATCAAAACAACCGCCTCATGTCATGTACACATTGTCTTTTCTTAGCTAAAATCGCTCGCTTGCAAGTTCCGCGTCATGGACGGCAGCTTCACCACTAGGCCGTCCAGCTCCTTGGTCATCTTTACTTGGCAGCCCAATCGACTCGTCTCGGTGAGTCCAAAGGCCAGGTCCAGCATGTCGTTCTCGTCATCTTCGGGTTCGGGCATCTTGTCAAAGTATTCGTCCTCGGCAACTATAACATGGCATGGCGAGAACTTGAGGTAGGATGATGTGTGAAACTTGAATTATGTGCAGAGACTATACACTCTTCAAGCAAATGTCACAGCTTTTCGGGTAGTGAACTATGATTGATCTAAATATTGTGACTGACACGTCTTTGTTCATTGCAAGTCGGAGCCGGAAGCCAGGTCTAGGCATTTGTCTATCCGAATATGTTCTGCGACGGAAGAAACATCATCTTTCGGAACTGATCCGGAAGTTTAAGTCCTGTCTTACAAATCACGGGTGATGTTTATGTCGCTCCTGATGTGTACATACTTGTGATGGTGTGAGGTTACCCTGAGCCTGGGGTACGGCACCATGAGAGCCGCGTCTGACTGAAACTTGGCTCACTGATAACAGTTACGAGGAGAGTTTCAGATACCGGATAAGTATACAGGTATACATGTGTGATTCCTCTGCCCAAGAAGTACATGTGTTCCATGTCTGTAAGAACCATAGTTCCTTTCTAGCAGTGACTTATAATTGCGTACATGATTGTGAGTAAGAGTCATGAATGATGCAACAGCATGCGGCAGCAAAGCTTCCCTCCGAAACAAGACGTTATTGTCTATAGATATCTAAATCTGTTCTTCCGTCATAGAATCATTTATCATGGTGTCTTGGGTCTGCCTACCGTAGTAGTCTTGACATCCATGCCGTTTTTTGACGAGCAGCTCAAACACAGCCAAGTCTGTAATTGCTGTATCATCTAAATCTATGGTTCAAAAACTGCCTTTTCCAGCTCTGCCGTGGCACTACCAACTATGTCTGCAGACGAAGATCCCAAATAGAAACGGTATTCGCCCTCCTCAACTACCCACCTTTTAATGCCAGTATCGAAGTAGGCCAGGTCCTTTTCCTTGACGAAAAGCTTGACTGTTTTCTGCTCACCAGACTGTAGTCGAACCTTTTCAAAAGCTACGAGGGCCTTGGTCGGATGTTCCGCAGATGAGTCGGCACGGCCTGCGTATACCTGCACAAGGGCTCCTCCGGCTCGTTTGCCGGTATTAGAGACTTGAGTGACAACCTCCCAATCACTTCCTTGCTTGGAGACACTGATCAGCTCGTACCCGAACGTGGTGTAGGACAGACCGTAACCGAACGGGAAATTGACCTTTTCTCTGGGGAGTCGATCAAAGTGGCGATAACCAACAAAAACACCCTCTGCATAGGTAACCTTGAGCTGTCCGTCCACATAGTCGCCGGGGAAGTGACCGTGTGCCGGACAGTCTTCGATTCGCTTGGGGAAGCTAACGGGCAACCGACCCTCTGGGTTGACCGCGCCCGTGAGAACATCCGCAATCGAGTAGCCGCATTCTTGGCCGGGGAACCAAGCTTGTACAACGGCCGAGACCTGATCTAGCCAGGGCATTGCTATGGCCACGCCGGTCGAGTTGACCACCACGGTGTTAGGGTTTGTCGAAGCAACGGTAGATACAAGAGCATCCTGCGTGCCCCTGCGAGGTAGGTTGAATGAGTCTTGGTCACGGCCTTCAGTCTCCCACTGCGGGTCGTGACCAGTGAAAACAATCGCATAGTCGGCATCCTTGGCCACTTGTGCTGCCTCTCCCACAAGATCAGCATCGTGATCTGACTCGAGAGAAAAGCCGGTACGCACGCCACTGCGTCCTTCAAGAATAGTCAGTCCAATCTTGGTGGGCGGGTCGCTGCAGATGCGTAGACGATATGTCTTGCCCGCCTCGAACTTGTGGCGGAACTCAGGTTCAGGAGCAGCAAGGAAGAGAGAGCCCATGGGGTCTGAGCAGTTGCTGGTTTGTTCAAAGATGATCTCGTCATCAACAAAAACCCGCGTAGGTCCTAGTCCAGAACACGCCATATAGTGGCTGCCCGTCTCAGAGGGTGTAAAGTCTCCGACAATCTCTAATCTTCGCCACAGTGACTCCTGAGATCCCAATGGCGAGTATGCCGAGGTTGGTTGTCCAGTGGTGGAAACAGGCTCACTCTCGCCCACTTTGAACAGCTGTCGACTAAAGCCAGGCTTTCCGTCGAGGCCAACCACGGTACCGCAGAGGCTATCCGGGCTGATAGCTGGGAGAAGACGCTCCCGGTGAGCGCCTCGGGCGTAGGTAAACTCAACGTCGTCACCCAGAGCCTCTTGCAGGCCCTGCCATGGTGAGATCTTTCGGTAGGCATTGACCGCGGCGCTGCCACCTCCGTGAGCCATGGCGTCTTTGGCGAATCCGATAAGAGCAATCTTCTTCTTCTGCACTTTGTCCTTGGACAAGGGAAGGATACCCCCTTGATTCTTGAGTAGCACAATGCCCCGGGCACCAGCCTCACGAATCATACTTTGAAGCGCAGGGGTATTTGTATCCCTGCCAAGAGTAGCCGGATCAGCCTCTGCCTCGAGAGTCTTGAGCTTCAGAGCCCATGCCGCAACAGACTTGGCGCGCTCATTGATGGTGTTTTCGGATAGCTCTCCTCGCTCAAGCGCCTTTTTAACAGCATCTTCCTTTCGAAGTCGAGGAGGACCAGGCATTTCGAGATCTAATCCTGCATTGAGAGCCGCAGCAACAGAGTTGGTTCCACCCCAGTCGCTCATGACCATGCCCTTCCAACCCCATTCACCACGGAGGACATCCTTGAGCAGCCAGCTATGCTCGTCACAGTGAACGCCATTGACGTGGTTGTAAGCAGTCATGATTGCCCAAGGCTTTGCTTCCTTGACGGCAATCTCGAACGGGCGGAGATATATCTCCCGCAAGGTCCGCTCGTCAATGGTCTCATCGATGGTCGTGCGAGCCGTCTCGATTTCGTTGGCCACAAAATGCTTGATGGTGGCAGAAACACCAAGGCTCTGCAGCCCCTGAATCACCTTGGAGGAAAGCTTGCCGGTGAGAAAAGGATCTTCACTGTAGCTTTCAAAGTTACGACCTCCAAGTGGATGACGATGCATACAGACTGTTGGGCCGAGCATGCAGTTGACTCGCTTACCTCTTGCTTCTGTACCAAGGGCACGGCCGAACGTCTCGGCAAGGTCTACGTCGAACGTGGCCGCAAGGTTGCATGCTGCTGGAAAACAGGCCGACTTGATGCCTACGTCTGTAGCTGCTGAGCGAATCCCATTTGGCCCGTCGGCGGTCTAGAGCAGATCAGTAAAAAGGCTACCCAAAGACAGTATGAGGAGATTTACTCACCTTGACCGAGGGAACTCCCTTGTCGGGTATGCCAACTGTCTCAGAAAAGTTGGCGCCTGCGAGTAAGGAGATCTAGACCATGTCAGCTCAAGGACAGAAACATGTGTTACTTTGCAACATACCTTTTCCTCCAACGTCAAGGACTGGATAATCGTGTCGACGTCTGGTATATACGCCATTGTGCCGTAGACTTGTCTTGACTCTACTGTGGTGTTGGTATCCGAAAATGCTAAACGAGCTCGGGCTGTCCACCAACAGTGAGGACATTCTCGTGTTATGAACCAGGACAAGGATGTGGATATCTACAGTATTGGAGCAATCAGAGATGGTGCATTCACCATTCATGTATGGATTCCTCTCCAGCGGGAGACTCTGAATGGCTGAGCCAGAGAGGGTCGCCCACTCTGGCTTGGATTCATCGTGGATAATCACCTTTAACGGAGACTAATAAGACACTAGGGCTTCGAGTCATGAGCTGTCTCTCATCCAATCGGAAGCTATGATTCTCGGAGAGCTGACTCGGATCCTAGCGTAATACCTCCCTCCCCAAGCCAAGTCTACTCCAAGCCGGTTGTCAATCCCTTCCTTCGGTATCCAGTGCTAAAAACTTCCCCATGGGGAGTTCGCCTACGGCTTAGTGCGATGCGAGATTTGTAGACTAAACCTCCAAGAAACGGGCAGCACAACGTATTTGCAGCTTATCTCGCCAACAGAAGAACATGGGTTACCGGGGGGCTGAGACCTCTCATTGAGTCTCTGGAAAGAATTCTGTTGCTGAATACTCTACGCCCATCTTGAATCTAATGTGTCCGGATTCTCTTTTATATAAAGCAACTGCCTCTGAATTATATAGCCCTGTAAGGAGAATCTGACTGATAGAGGGTACCTGGTGAGATGCTGCCAGTTGAGCTAGTTCAGATAGAAAATAGTCAATGTGTGATCCCACTCTTCCTTTTGCTATAATTGGATTAGGCCCCTGTTTCTTCCCGCATATTTTTCGGAGGGCCGGTATACGATTTCGCGTTGAGCTTATCCGTGCTTTGGCGTGGGGTGCAGTTAGATCTACACCTTTCTTTCTCTTCGTGTCTTGATATATAAACTGCCTTGACCCTTGCGTTTTGTTTTCTGTCAAGTTCCCCATCAGCCAGTAACTGACAAAGGCTGTTTGTTGTTTCTGTTGGGAATATCCTCAAGCTGAACCGTTACGACTGGCATCATGGGCTCCCCAACCGAGAGAAAGGGGGCTGCTGCTGCGGTTGGCACTGATCTTGCGGCGGTAAGTTGTCATCCCACCCAGCTCTGGAAGTCCTTTCGAAATGTAGCATGTACTCATGAACTCGTCCAGGTGCTTCCCGATGATCCTCGACCGTGGTACCGCATCCCGCATCTTGTAAAGCTCAACCTTGTTCTCTTGATCCCCCTCGTGTCGTCAGGCGCGATTGGGTACGATGGTGAGTTCCAATAGCAACGACACCTCCATGATAGTCCCCTGACCCAGAATAGGATCGATGATGAACGGCCTACAAACGCTGCCTCAATGGCGAGGATACTTTGGTAACCCCGAGGGCGCCATGCTTGGTGCCATGAACTCGGTGTACCCGGCTGGTAAAGTCATTGCGCTTTTCGTCGTTACCTACGTATGCGATCGATTCGGCAGAAAGACGGCCATGATGATTGGGGCTTTTACTTGCGTTGCGTTTGCCATCATGCAGGCAGTGTCGCAAAACCTGGAGACGTTCATCGCAGCGAGAGCAGTTTTGGGCTTCTTTACGAGCTTCTTGGCCCAGCCGAGTCCTATCCTGATCACAGAGCTTGCTTACCCAACACACAGAGGCAAGCTCACGGCTCTGTACAACACATCTTTCGTGCGTGCCCAGATCCCCACCTCTCCAGTGCCAGTCGTGTCGAACCGTGCAGCTAACTTCTGTGCTCACAGTACCTGGGAGGCATCATTGCCGCGTGGTGCACATTCGGGACGTTCAAGCTCGAGACTACATGGAGCTGGAGGATCCCATCACTCCTCCAGGGTGCTCTACCCCTGCTCCAGCTCATCGCCATATACTTTGTGCCCGAATCCCCCCGCTGGCTTGTCGCCAATGGCCGAAGAGAAGAAGCCCGCAAGATCCTGACCACGTACCACGCCGGGGGTGACGCGGATTCTCCCCTTGTGAGCTTCGAGATGGCAGAGATTGAGGGTGCCTTGACGCACGAGGCCGATGCCATGTCACAGAACTCTTGGCTCGAACTCGTCCGTACCCCTGCCAACCGCAGGCGAAGTCTGATCGCCGTCATTGTCGGATGGTTTGCTCAGTGGAACGGTATCAACCTTGTCAGGTATGTTGAGTAGCCTTCGGCTCATGCTTGGAAGTAGTTGTCTAACATGCATAGCTACTACCTCGTCCTCGTCCTCAACACCATTGGCATCACAGCTGCCAAGGACCAGACTCTTATCAACGGCTTGCTACAGATCACCAATTGGTTTGCTGCCATTTTCGTGGGAGCTATGCTGGTGGACACACTTGGACGTCGCACCCTGTTCCTCGTCTCGACTGGCGGCATGCTCGTGTCGTACATTATCTGGACGGGTCTCAGCGCCTCATTCGACAGTACGCGTGACGCAGGCACCGGAAAGGCCATCCTTGCATTCGTCTTCATAACCTTCTTCTTCTACGTCATCGCTTGGGCTCCTTTGCTCCAGGCATACACTGTTGAGATCTTCCCCTACACGCTTCGCAGCCGCGGTGTCTCGCTCATGTATGTCAGCACCTTTGTCGGCCTGGTCGTTGGAAACCAAGTCAACCCCATTGCCATGAAGAACATTGGATGGAAGTACTACATCGTCTTTTGCTGCATCTTGGCATGTCTCATTGTCATCATCTGGTTCCTCTTCCCTGAAACCAAGGGTCACACCCTGGAAGAGATCCAGGCAGTTTTTGAGGGAACATCACACGGAGCCTTGCGCGCTGACAAGCTCGACGACATCGAAGGCGGACACCTAGATGGGGACAGCAAGAAGGACAAGAAGGTTGACCAGGTAGAGCTGGTCTAGTCGAAGGATTGTAGTATGAGAATCTAGCGTATAGCATGGAGAAAGAATGCTTTTCATGTGGAACAGGTTATATGAAACAGGCAGTTTCTCATCAGTGGGTGATCTGTTATTTTTACTATCAACCAGGCTCAAACTAGGAAGAATACACAAGCTATACGGTTCTTGTGACAATCTGTCTTACGACCGTCGAATTGACAGCTCAATGATGCTGGCACAAGGACTGCCTCAAACCCCGCAGATCTTTGCATATCTCAAGCCCAAAGACCCGAGAGGACGAGCTTCGACTGGCGATGTTCCGCATGTAACTGACACGCTGTGTAACTTACAGGCTTCTCATGCCTTGGCTCGTCGAGTGCGAGTTGTGTGTTGGCGGTTAGCTGCTGTATGAGCGGAACATTCTGTCGTGGAACATGGTGTGTTACCACCATATTCCGAGGATAACAAACAAATACGATATATCCTCGAGCCACTTGAAATGCTATGACAGGGGCCGGGAAGACTCTTCATATAGACATATCGGGATATGTATGCATACCCGATGTGCATGTAGAGTTCCCTATCCTCGCCACCCAAGCGAAAGTGAGTATATCAAAACAATTACCTCACACCACAAGACTGGCTACTGTTATTCCCCCGCACTTTCGACCTATGTGTAACCTGTCGGTTTCCCTGAGGTATGCAGTTATGGATGCAAGACTTGGCTCACAGATACACGCCGAGGGCCCATTGTCTTGGACATGTTCGCAACTCCGGCAGCCGATCGCCAACCACGGTGATATACCACCACTTGAGTACACCTACAGGGATGTCAAGTCGAACCAAGTTGTGAGAAGAGTGGCAGAAGAACAATAACTATAAAAACCGCCGCTGTGCCATGCAAACTTCAAGAACAATCCATCCACAACCCGCCTACTCCTGAAATATATCTGGATAGTTCAGCTATCTTCAACCCCCTTAGTCATTATGAAGTATTCCACCGTCGCCATTGTAGCTCTCGCCCAGGGCATTGTCGCCATGCCATGGTCTGTGGCACAGCACGACCATTCCGAGTCCAAGTTCACGTCCACTAATGAAGACATAACGTGAGTAGCCAAGCCCAATGCCATTTTCTGAACATGTGCACCCTAGAAATCGAACATGTTCTCTGGCTTCAAATCATCTTTGCAAAAACAGAGATTGGTTCTTGAATGACTTTGCTGAGTACGCTACCTAGTCTGTCTGTCAAGGTATCGCAGTCACCGCTTCGAAAGGGAACGCCTACTGCGAACAGTTTTGCCATCTGTTGGTTACTCTGTGCATCAGAGCAAGTGCGATGCCCTGATGGATGGGTAAGTTAGGCAGTCCTGTTATCCTCTTTACTTTACTGATAAAGCTTTAACTAGTACGCAAAGCAGATGGTAAGCATGATCATCTCAGTTCAAACTCATGACCGTTAATGACTGACACACAAATAGGGAGATTGTTGGACCTGCTGCAAAGATCCTGAGTAGGACAGCTGTCTGATCTAGGTGATACTTCCCCTCAACCTCAGAAGGAGTCTTTGCGAAGAGGATGAAAGACCCGTCTTGGCTTTCGTTCCGCATTGGACGAGGACAGATCTGGAACAAATATGCTATATTGCGGAACAGATGCTGGAATAGTTCTTAGGTGTCACTCGCTTAGTTGACTTTTGACTTTCCTCCCTACGAGGAAAAAGCTATCCAAATCAGAGACATTCGTTTATGCCCAGTAACAAGAATATTGAGTGGCTGACCATGTAAGTGACTGAATACGCCGTGGAAGCAAATCTGCTGCATGGCCAGAAGTATGACTGTATAAAGTTACCTGTCTGCCAAAATATGCGCTTAATTACTACGTGACACAGAAATGATCAAACATGGTGATCCTTGTGATATCAGTTTGACTCGTCTGGAATGGAGGACGACAGAGCATGGCCGAGCCAAAGCCGGGCCAAAAGAAATTGAACAGGTAGAGCTGCGACACCCACCAGAACTGCAGACGAGATAGAGATGAGCTGCCAGATATGACAGCCGTTTGTGCAAATGTCTCTCTCGAGGACGAGTTAGGAGTAGGCGAGTACAATAATCATATGAGAACCCACACAGAAAGTCTCTATAGGGGTGAAAGCTTCGTGGTCATCTTTCATAAAGAAGAACAGGTTGTTAACTTTGAAGTTGCATATAAGCAGTCTGAATCCAGGTTTTAATGACGCGGAGAAGGGATGAGAAGATCTTCATACTATCAGAGATATGGTGGCCATCTTGCTGACACAGGAGACATGATCAAAGGATGACTGAAGCCCTAGCAGCCTAAAGAATGTACTACTTGTAAATATTCTTTCTCTGTCTTTTTCTTCACACGAGACGACGAAAGGAATAACATATGCGTTTGTCTAAAATGCCCCGTCGAGTGATGGAGACCAATCTTGAATGGTCACATTTGACTAAGAGAATACTTGAATGACTTTGATATAAATACTCCAAAGAGGGTTACTCTATCTATAGAAAGCACAAATTTGCTGTAAAGAGGCGTTTCGAATATTATATACTTCCTGCCGGAATAATAAGAAGTGAATAAGCATCATACATTATCATAACAGTCACAATTTCAACGCTCAAAGAGTGTACTTGATTGCCCAGCCGCTCTGGTGGTCCTGGCCAAGGTAAACCTGAGAGTCGCTGTTGGGGTCCCTCAAACCGGCGAAAAAGTAAAGAGTTTCAGCACAGTCGACGCTGCCGGCGCCGTGCCAGTCATGCTCGCGGTCATCCCAGAAGGAAAAGTCGGGGGCGCCGATATGAGGCTCGACATTGTCAAAAGGCTTGATAGAGTTGTGAGAGACGTCCTTTGCAGGGAAGCCAGATAGCTGCCTGATCTCGGCCAAAGCATTGGAGTTCTTGACTAGAAACGTTTGCTCAAGTCTAGGGCCTTGAATCCATCCAAAGGAGCATTCCTTAGCACCAGCGGGGATGTTCTTGAAGACAATGGCCTGCTCAACCTGAGAAGCATTGTTGTAGGCCTCAAGATGAACGCCCATAACTGGGTCCTTGGCAGTGCTGGGGCTCTTGGGGAAGATGTCGTAGATGGCTTCGGGGGTGATTGTGGCTTCGGAAGAGGTTGTCGTAGTGGCAGCTGCTGTTGCAGTGGTGGTGGTGGTAGCCTCATTGTTGGCGACGCAGTCTGGGGTTTCGGCTGCTACAGGAGCAGGGGCGCCGACACAGGGATCATAGCTGAAGCAGCCTTTGACAACTCCACAGGTGTAGAAAGAAGTGCCTTTGGCGCATTCTTGTCGAGCAATGTTGGCGGGAAGGGCGGCCACTGTGGCAGCAAAGGCCAGAGAAGTGATCATGGTAGTGATGGACGGCATTATTGCGATGTGAAGTTGAAACACGATGTTGTGATGAAGAGTATGTGTAAGAGGCTTTAGGGACTTCCAAGGTAGTTTCAGAGAGGTGCTTGTAAAAGTGATGACAATGAAGAGTCGTTGTAGTAAGCGGAAGGCCAGTCCTCTTATATGCAAATTCCCATTCTCATCTCGGGGATACATAAAGATGAATCATGGGGCGTCAATTTGCGATGCGATGCTAAGCCTCAACGGTTCAGCAGGTTTATTCAGAGAAAGGCATCAGCGAAAATCTATCGGTGAAGCTATTTTGCTTGGAACAATTACGCAGGGAATCATTGCGTCTGGAGTTGCGGCTGTGACTTGGGCTTAGACTCGATCCTGCAAGCTGCCAAGCGTGCAACCCCTGGTATTTCTAGTAAATCGACAAATAGTGTTGGAGGATTGATTCTCCAAGCCCCAGGAGGCTATGCTCACTCAGTATTCGGTTGATGGCCTAATTTTAAATGATGGCTCCTCGAGCTATCATCTCACCTCAGCACTCAACCCAAATCTACCATCTCACTTTGATCCTTAGAAGTCAGTCTCCGCGCTTGACAGCTGCACAGGGCAATTATCGAGATGATGGGACGTATCACAGGCTTTGCATCATAAAGTTTGCGCTGCTGTATGGGCGCGAATGTTTGAGAACCCAAGTCTTGATTCAATATCACCAAATTCTGTGAAAGGTCACTAACTAGGCCGAGGATCACAATGCCTGTCTAGGGCACACTACTAAGTAGTGCATCCTTCAAGGACAATGAGCCATGACCGAACTGACCTTGTTATCTATGTGGTAATGTATTGTTCAACCCGTCGTATTCCATCCCCTCGCGCGAGGACTTTGACTATACCTGTTGTGACCGATCCAAAGTCCCATTCCTTCTCCGTTCCCACTATGAAAAGAGAAACAGGGATCGGCCAGTCAGGCTTGTTTGCTAGATTTCCAGTATAGGAGAATGTCGAGATGGCTCATTTCGCTCAGACTATATTGTTCCGAGAGTATGTAGCAAGCGTATCGGACGGAATGCCACATTTGATCCAGCTCTTCCCAGTCTTTCTTCTGAAGAGAATGCTTAAAGACTACTGTGGTCCAACAGCAATAGTCTTCATGCACGATACTGCTAGAGATTATTCAAGTGTAGGAACAGGATTGTGAAATGGGTCCTAGGCTTAGTTCCTACAGCATTTGACTTTAACACTGAAAGCATCCTTTCTAGACCGAGCGACAGTTGATGATAAATAAGGAATCAATCATTCCAACAGTCATAATGTGGTGTATTTTGTGAAACTTCGTATTCTCATGTAATGTGAATGATCGGGAATCTCGACGAATCGGAAAACGACACCGAATCTGTTACACCATCTGCACACTCCATGATATAAAGAGGTTATCGGGCACCGAGAGCATGTTGACCCATCTCTAGCATTCCATTCACGGACAGACTCACTCCTTACTACTACAATGAACGAGGCTTCTATCTACACACTTAACAATGGCGAAAAGGGCGTTGAAGAGGATCGCCTCTTGTATCAACACAATGTCTTTCTAAGGATCACCAAGACAATGGTCCCCAAAAACATCAAATGTCATCTCGAATCTCTCGGTCGAGCGCCTAGAATCGCTGACGTTGGAACGGGCACGGGCATTTGGCTACGGGACTTTGCATCCGAGTTCTCTAGTGACGCCCGACTTGATGGATATGATCTCGACGAGTCCAAGTTTCTCTCATCGACAGTTCTCCCACCCAATGTTCGGCTTTCATCCGGTGACCTCTTGAAACCGTTTCCGCAAGAGTTACAAGGACAATATGACTTGGTTCATGCCCGACTTTTGATGATCGCCCTCAAGGCTGATGAATGGGAAGTTGCAGCACAAAACTTGAAAAGACTAGTGAAACCAGGGGGTTATATCTTATGGGAAGAACTGGGGTTTCCCAAGTTCACGGCTGTGCCGATCACAGAAGCCATCCAAAAATGGAACAGCATTGATGTTCGACATGGCATCTCAGTCGGTCGTGATGTGACGTACGACAACATCTACCCTGTTCCTTTGAACAACAAGCTAACTAGCTCTCGATCAGAAGCCCCATGCAGCTCGAGAGGCAGTTTAGACAAGCTGGCTATGTCGAATGCTCGCACCAAGACCACAGCAGCTTCAGCGAGTCTGCTGATGTACAGAAAATGGCAGGGAATCTGCTTGTGAATTATGGTCGTCAGTCATTGACCGGGATTGTTGCTCGTGGAGGGTTTGAATGGCTTCAGTCTCACGAGGATGTAGAGGAGATTTGTGATCAGCTCCAGGCCGAGATCGACGACGGCACGACAGTGATGGGACTGGAGATGCATTGGACAATCGGGCGGAACCCAGCATAAGCGCTATCATAATTGTTGTTTATATGTCATGTCTAGGCTTGCAAGTCTGTGATTTATAGGCTAGATAGAATGGAGGTGGAACTTTCTCATCTTCATCCCAGTGATGCATGTTGGCCTAGTATTATTCTCAACGATGAGAGATGGCTGTGAGCCAGAGAATGTAAATATCACACAACACGTATTTTGAGAGTCATGATTCACTCTAGATACCTACTCTTATTCTTCATGGGGTAACGCATTCCTTTGGAAGCGTCTTTAGAGGTCCGCTGCAGAAACAGATGTCGATCGGCAAGATCCCATTAAACGATGAGAATCCGAAGCATCTCTATCTTACTAAGTAAAGAGTCTACGCATTGTGATTTATTCCAGTGTGGAAAAGGTAAATAGAATCCACATTGTTCGGTATCGAATGACTAAATACTGTACTTTTGATGCCTTTCTATGTACAAGTTCTAACCCTCTAGCACATCACCGCAATGCAAGCCATTGTAATGGGGTTGGACAGGATTGGACCCAGCACTCGTCACTATTGAGGAAATGTTCCATGTTTACAACTTTGATTAAAACACTCGAATGCCTGGACCTCACAAGTGTCCTTCATGTGCTACCTCCCCCAGATATAAATTCTCCTACAATCTCAGAGCCTTCACTTTCCTCTCTCATCATCTCCATCTCCCCAATACTTTGAAATCACAACTCTGGAATCCTAACACCCGGAGAAGTTCTCACCAAGTACAAGGAGGAAAAAAAAACACCTTGTAGAGCCTCAAGTATCAGAATCTCGTCACAATGCCAGAACAATCCGTTCACGTCCACGTCGTGAGCACAACTGAAATTCCGAATATGGAGAAGCTTCCGGAGGCTCTCAAGACGATCTATGGAAAGGGAAATTTCACCATGGGAACTAGGGGTACCTTAATCACCGTCATGACGAGCAGTAAAGAGCCAGAGAACTTGGTGGAAAAGCTTAGGGACATGGGGGCAGTTGCGCAAGCATTGAAGATCTATCCACATTAACATCCTGGAAACGGAGGGAAGACGCCATGTTTTTGGGTTTGAAGAAGAAAACGTCTTGGATATGTGATGGGAATGGAAAAAAAAAGGCGCCCTGATACTTGTTACGCATCTTGAATGTTATTCTGAAAAGGGGGTCTGAGATTCCAGTCACCACTCACTCCATTCTTCCGCTCAAGGTGACAAGCATTGAAAAGCACGAATGAACGTAGGAGACGATACTGAAAAACGAAATACAAAAAAAGAAAGTGATAAATAGACATTCCTACTATCCCTAGGCCGCAGTAAACGATTCGACCTTGATCGATCCGCCCAATGAAGTTTCGGCATAGTTGAAAATTGCGAATCGATAGGCGATGAAGAAAGCCCACCCATTGTAGAGCTTGAAGGTAGGCCCAAGAGTCTCATACTTGACTCCATCCCAGCTATACGAAAAGACAGTGTTTCCCGTTCCAGCGGGGTCAGTTTCTAGCTGAGCCTTCAACCAAACCGCCGTTCGTCCCAAAGGCACAGCAGCAGTGGCCTTTACTTCACCCGCGCTCTTTGCATCGCCTGTCCATTCGTCGATGATCATTCCGTGCTTGGCAGCGAGGGTGAACTTGCCATCTGTGCGGTGAATACCGATATAGGCGCTCTGATCACGGAATGCTGCTAGACCAGCTCTATCGCCATCCTTCATGTTGGAAAAGTCAATCTTGACTGCTCCGACGGGTTTAGAACCGTGGGTTCTGTGAGTAAGAGTGTTTCTAGCCTTGTAGATATCGCTGGTGACACTAGCAGTTCGGAGAATCAAGCCGTTGTTGACAGTGAAGGAATCAACATGGGGATTGTGATTCCATTCCCAGGAAGGGCCAAGAGAAGTACCAGTGAATTTGTCAGTTCTGGTCCAATTCTTGGCTACCCCAGTTGTCGCGGGCAAAGGCAGTGGATAAGAAGATCCCCAGCCGCCGTTGGCACCTTTGACTAGAACGGGGAATCCATCACTGCCCCAGCGAATGGGTGCGAGGACGGGCAGACGGCCGGCTGGATACGCCCAGGTGAAGGACATAAAGTACCAGTCTCCGCCAGGCGTCTTGATTAGACTGCCCTGGTGAGGCGAGTTTCCGCCCGACAGTGGTGGTGTGACCTTGTCGGCCAGAATCTTGGGCTCGTAAGGTCCCCATGGGCTCTTTGACTTCCAAATCCAAGTCTGCTGGCGACTTGGGTCATCGTTTAGAATGTAGTAGAGGCCATTGATCTTGTACATGCGGTTTCCCTCGAGGTTTTCAGCGCCAATATCAGTATGGTTTAGTACACTTTGTGCCTTGACTTGGCTGAGCCCATCCTTGGCCAACTGAGCAACATGAACGTTGTTTGATGCGTAAACAACATACATGGTGTCGTCGTCGTCGATCAAGATGCCATTGTCGTAATAGCAGTTGGCATTGCCGAAATTAGCTCTGTTGGTCCACGGCCCTTCTGGTGATGACGCGGTGAAGACCCACGACATCCAGAAGTTTGTACAGCCGATCCAGTACCAGAGCCCGTTGCTCTTCCTGTACCGAAGTGATGAAGCCCATGTTCCGCGGCGGTAAGCATGCTCGCCACTAGCAGGAAGGTCATAGCCATCGCCGAAATTTAGTCGAGGGAGTGAGTGGCCGATCAGATCCCAGTTGATAAGGTCACTGGATCGAAGAATGGGAGCTCCAGGGCTGTAGTGGAAGTTGGATGCAGAGAAGTAGTATTTGTTGTCTGGGCCGAGGAAGACATCATTGTCCGGAAAATCTGAGTATATAATTGGGTTATTGAACGTGTCGGCACGAGTGACAAGGCCTGTCACAGCAGGGACTACATAGAGTACCCCAGCAAATATGGAACAGACTCTCATTTTGTGTAGACAAGCGAAGAGTTCTGCTCAAGCAGAGGAATAGCGAGAATACGAAACCAGGCTGTCTTGTATGTATGTACTCGCGAATTGGAGCTACTTATCAGGTAAATGCCACGCTCGGACTTGGGGCCTGATGTAGAAAGTTCGGAAACCAACTCCATCTTGTCCAAAGTAGGACCAGTGGATAATGTAACACTCCTTTAATGAGCCTGATACCCCCTGACGTCCTCAGCCGAGTCTGGATAAACCATGTTAGCTCTACTTCAGGTCACGGTTGGTTGTCCCGTCTTTCCTCAATCGTAATTAGGTAGAAAAGGACGGATAGATGGACATGTGTGGAATAATGAATGTCTTGTTAGATGTAGCCCTTGCTTGATCTGCACACCCCGCATTTTGCCGTGTAGCTAATGTCTTGACTTGTGTGGGTTGGAGGAATTGTGTAATGGAGAGAGACGCTTCTGGGTAAGATGATGTACTGGACAAATTGCTCGTGCAGTTTGTTTGACCAAGGTATGTCTTTGCAAGGTTTGTGATGAGTTTCATTACAATAGAACTATAAGAGATGACTGATTATATAGCATTTGAGAGTTTTAGTTATGATTCAGTGCGAGACTCATCCCAATAAGAACTTTGCTTGCCGCTCCATCCATTCACCAACTCCCTGTTGAGATGAAACATGACAACTAGTCTCAAAGGTCGACAACCACCTTTTCCCCGCTAACACCTTTGAAGAATAGCAGATCCAGAGCATCGTTAAGTCCTCCAAGTCCGCCGGGGATCTTCCTTGCAGGTACAGAAATTAGACTATCGTGAGCGAGGGCCTGGGGAAAGTATGTTGCAAAAGTCCACTCTAGCAACTCTGCATTCTCTTCCTTGCCCAGCAGCAGAGACCAGCCCTCAAACTTACGAGTGATGCCAGCTGGCAAAGTCTCGGGAGCAAAGGGTGGTTGGAGAGCATAGACCGAGTCTCCTCCTTGTGCAGCAACAACTTGGGCGTTGAGCTTGACAGTGTCGGCTGTTGAGATTGTATCAAGAACCATGTCATATGGGCCTGCCGCAACAAGATCTCTCAAGGTATCCTCGAAGGATTGTCTGTGGTTGATGACTCTGATAGCGCCAAGTTTGGACACAAAACCTTGATGCTGGGGCGAGGTTGTTGTGACGACTTGGTATCCGGCTTGGGTCAAGTATTGAACAGCCAAGCTACCGATGCTTGATGTCCCACCATAGATCAACATGCGCTTACCCCGGGCTTGGGGTTGCGATCCAGGGACAGGTCGCTCAAGCTTCAGTGCCGCATTGAACAGGGCGGCAACAGTTGGCAAGTTACCGACCAGGCGCACGGCAAGGTCAAGGGTAGCATCGTCAGGAACTTTGGTGGCAGTAACCACATTAGAAATGGAATACTCTTGAAAAGCGCTGTACTTGTCTTGGACAGCACCACCAGTCTTCATGCCGATGACTGTCACCAACCTGAAAGCCGGTGACTCCGGCTCCGACTTTCTCAACGGTGCCGGCGAACGAGCTGCCGAGGATAGCGGGGTATGGAATGGGAAGCATGGCAACCTTTGCGATCTTGGCATCGATGGGCTGGATTGCGATGATTCTGTTCTTGACTAGAATCTCACGAGTCCCGAGTTGAGGAGTCTCGATCTCCTCGACCACAAGAGGCGCCTTGGCGGCAGGGACACGAGCTGCGAGATGAGGCATGCTGTGGGTATTGGTATTGGTATTGGTATTGGTATTGGTATATCGTAGTTTAGAAATGATCAGTGTAGTGTAGAGGAGGGTCTCGGTGTTGATGGCTGAGTGTATTTGTGCCGATCAAGACAGGACATGATGGAGACTACTTCATCATTAAATAGCCATGCTCTCTGGCAACATCTTTAGACTATCAAACTGGTAAGCAGAGGAGGCACGCCATAGGGAACTTGTGTTTCCAATGTCAGAATTTCTAAACCAGATTGGAAGTTGATTATAGAGAAACGGGCAGATTAGAAAAACACTACTTGCTGATTGGTCTCTCCGTGTATGCAGTAAGATCGGTTGTAAGTCTCGGTTGTCTTGGCATTCCCCGACGCGGAGGAATGCAGTTGGAGAAAGATTACCCAATCTAAGCAGGTACTTTGAGAGTTATCAGTCAGTACCTGTCGGCTGACGGTAGCGTGCACTAGAGCAAGGTATGGGGTGATAGAGCAGCACGATCCAGGATGCTGCTTATTGATCCAAAGTCTAGACTCAGTCATCACTCATTGCCGAGTCCGTCTCTTGGAGCTTTAAACGCCAAAGTAGTCCATCTTGGAAATCACAGAGATTACCTAGCAAGAGACGATTGCTTTACTTGCTTCTCTTCTACGGCGGGGATAGCAAGAAATCAACACATGCATGCATACATACCTCTCTCTCTCTATATATATATACATATATAGCTACCTATCCTCGTTCAAGTCAACGCATCATCAACACCAACAGATCCACTTTTCAAGACATTTCAAGACAAACACTCTCGTCTTTATCACTCCTAATACATAACG